>CM062819.1:518069945-518317445 GCA_031772625.1 Pinus tabuliformis
TGACAATGGAGATGCCAACTCCTGGTTCTTTCAAAATCGTTGACAATGGGAATATCAACTACTTTATGCTCTATTGTAATTACTGTTGGATGTCGGGATAAATCATCAACATATCTGGTGCTTTGGGCTCGGCTCGGTTAGCCTTGCCACCTTTCCCCATTACATACTTTAATTAGAAAAGAAAACATCGAGATTTGATCTTAGATATTTGCGCGAGAATCCGCATGAAATATTTCCAGACATTACCAATTTCACAACAAAATAACCAAGCTTATAAACAAAATCACTATTTTACAAAGTGAAATGAGTTTAATCGGTGGAGAGGGGAAATCAGTACAATTCGGGGAAATCACGTTTTAAACCATGATTAATCGATAAAAAATATACCGATGGCGGCAGACAAATCAATGATTTAACATTACACTTACCCATGGCACACTTGCAAACCTCATCATTGACGCTGGCATGATCAACGTAATTTCAAAATTTAAATTTGAAACTCATTTTTGGCGCTGACAACTGGCCTGTCAATTATATCGGAAATGCTGATAAGCTTGTTGTCAACAATTTTTTTCAAAAAACATTATCAGAACATTAAAAAATTGATAGCCCTGCTATTGATGATTTCTTTGTTTATTACAACTAAAATGATGACACTAAAACTGTCAACATTTTATGAAAACTTTAAAAAACAGAGTTAATGTGATAACACAGTGGAATATAAAAAATCCTTAATGTCATAGACTACTTCTAGGGTGAAAACTGGTAATCACTAATATATCTTGGAAAAAAATACCAATGCATATGGTTTCAACTATGAGTTTTATGAATGATCCCCTACGGTAACCCTCAAGCAGTGAAACTGATCAACATGAGCATTCAAATTGAAGGAAAATGGATGAGAAGGCATGAAATGGTATGGAAAATTATGATGAATATATGCTCCTAAATGATGAAAATCTAGGGTATTTAGATGAAGGTGATGACATGTACCTTTAAGACATTGATCTACAAGATTTGGAAACAACATGGAAAGGTAGTGGCCCATAAACCATCCTGAGTTAACAACTATATATTATGGTGAAAACTTATCTTGAATTTCAAAAGAAATAGGAACTATATATTAAAGGTAAGCAAATTGTGTCCCCATCCCTAGGAATGAAGAAAAACATAATCAAATACAACCTCAAAATCCCAAAAGAATAGAAGAGAAGGAGAAGAAGAAACAATAAGCAATTTCTCCAAGAGTTGGGCAAGTTACTAGTAAACTATGGGATAATTTCCCTAACAAAGGATGTGTTTTAACCCATGCCCCCTAGTTTCAAATGAAAATAATTTCTTGGAATATTCAAGGATTGAATGGGAAAAAAAGCATAAGACACTGGGAAATAATATACAAAAATAAAAACTAACAATTCTTGTGCTTCAAGAAACCAAATGCTCATCTGAAGCTCTTACCAAGATAGCCTCATTAATATAGAAAGGTTGTCAATCTATCATAATTACTGATAAAAGGCTCTATAGGGGGCTTGGATTTTCTTTGGAACCCCTCTGATATAAATTTCTTTAACTTATTTTATACTCATGAAGTATTAACAACTAATTTTTGTTTTATTGGTTCTACTACATAAGGGTTTATTTTAAACATCTATGGACTAAATCTCTTCTTAGAGGATCTTATTTATGCAATCCCTTCAAATAATTCAAGGTGTACTTGGGGATAGTTATTGGATTATAGGAAAAGATTTCAATATTGTTTATATAGTTGGATGAAATGTGAGGATGAATAAGGTGACTTAATATAGACCAAATTGTTTCACAAAAATCATCCTGCACCTAAATATCATTGACATTGAAACCATCAATGAGGTGTTTACCCAGAAGAATAGAAAGGGAGGTATCCACCAAGATGCCTCCAAGCTTGACCACTTCCTTCTTTCCTATCCTTTTCTAGCTCCTGGTATTCAATGTGAAGCCATGATCCTCCAAAGTAAAAAATCATATCATTGACCTATCATCCTTGAAATTAATATCCATGTGTTAGAAAATTATTTATTACAGAGAAATGGAACACATAAAATATTGCAGAAATATAAAAACAAAAAACGCATAAAACAAGAGAGACATAGATATACGTGGTTCACCCAGTTTGGGCTACGTCCACAGAGAAACAACCAGTCCTTTCTTTTATATTATCTAGCAAACTGAAGAGATACAACCTACAATAGATCCGCTGTAATTCCCTCTTCGCTCTCAATCTCCTCTCTCTTCCTCACTTAGAATACAAATATACATAGACGCGATACAATTCCCTCATATATAGCGAGGGGTTGCATTATAGGAAAAAAAACCCTAAATTAAACATAACTTCTATCGCCAGATCTCTGCCTAATGAACGACCTAGATTGACTACAAAATTACAACATTTTACAAGGCAATTTTATATCTATTTTTAACTTCGGGGGCGCTACCCCCGATCCCCTTGCCAGGGGGGCGGGGGGCGCTCCCAAAGGTCTCAACCGCCCCCCCTGGACCCCCCTTGCAGCATATATTTTACAGGTGATGTTTTTGCTCCATTACGAACTGGGGTCCAATGTGGTGATACCTTTAAATAAAGAAGATAATCAGGCTCCACACCCAACACCAAGAAAGCCCCCAAAATTTCGTTTTATCATTTGAATCTTTCTAGATTGATCATCCCACCTTTAAGTACAATAGAAAAACTTGATGAAAAGAAGTAGATGGAAATGTTGAAATGTTGATGTACATATTTTAGAAAGGCCTCAAAGACTTCAAATTCTGACTCAAAAAATGGAACAAGGAGGTATTTGGTGACATAGTTAAAGAATAACACATGTTTGGAGAGAGAATGGAGTAGAAGCAACAAAAAATTATCTTAAATGGAAAAAATGAGCCCCTATTTTAAGAATAAAAGCACCTTCATGTCTATCTAGAGTAAAGGGATAGATGGGAAGAGGTCTTATGGATATAGAGTTCCAAAATTCACTGGTTGAAGGAATGAGAGGAAAAATCCAAACTATTTCACAAATTTGTGATCTATTAGGAGTAATAACATAATATCAACTCTAAAAGATATCTAAGGAATCAAAAGTTAGTCCCCATGAGAATATTGAAAGTGATTTGGTTAACTATTATCACATTCTCCTCTTGGAACCACAACTAAATCGATGAGAAACTATCCAAAAAATCACATAATAGATTATGAGATTGGTCAACTAGGAGAAAAATGATGCTCTATGTGTTGAAAAAATGTAGCAAGAAAGTCTCAATTTGAATTTAGCCTTATTTAAATTGACTAAATCCAATTTCCACATCATCAAGACAACTTGGAGGTAATTAACTAGTGTGACACAACTCTTGTCACTTACTTAGATTAGTAAATTCAAGTTAGAGGGCTTCGAGTTCAGTTATGCATGTGTGATTGCTAAATTCTAGTAATCCAGTTCAATGATTTTCAGTTGTATTCAATTAATTGACCTATAAGTATTGCTGGAGTTAGTTGAAGGTCAGTTGTGCATTGGGACAACAATATAACTCAGAGATCTGTTAGTTAACTGATTAATCAACCCAAAATATGTAATACATGCATGGAATTCAAATTCCTCAGCTGGAGTGGAGATGATAAGGAAATGTAACAAGAATTGTATACTAGTTTTGAGTGTACAGGTGTTGCATGTAGTCAGTAATCAATCCTTGGGAATTTCAAAAGAAATTAGGAGGAAATTCCTATCATTTAGGGCTCAATTTCCTCAGGATTTTCTCAAGGAAATAGGAGGTTTGGTGAGCAGATAAATGGCTAAGTGTTGGCCAAAGTTTCTCTTTGAGTAGAGAACAATTATTGTTTTGCAGGTTGTGCTCAGAGTTGGAGCAAGCAATTGTCATAGTTTCTCTATTCAAATGATTAATGCAAAGAGGCAAGAGGGGTTTTTCCTAGTTGGGTTCCCCTAGAAATCACTGTGTGTTTGTGGTTTTGATTATTGCGTGTCTATGCATGTTGTTCTAAATTATGATTTCCATTCCACAGATTAGTAGAGTAGAATTGTGTCTCTTGTTTTCATTTTGAAATATTGAGCAATTGTAATTTCTATCAAATTTCTACATTATATCAGAGCCCATAAATCACATTAGAACTAGCATTTCAAACTTATCTCTCAGGAAGTTTGAAGTAGTAGCTTCAATGCAACAATTTTTCTTCATGATCAGGAGAATTTCTTTCAATGGACTGAGATAGGAGTATGCCTTGGAGGGTAGCTTGAATTTCATATCCTAGAAGGATCGAATGGAGGTAGTGCTTCATGAAACGCCATGCTAGAATATGTGAAAACCGATATTGCAAAACCTCCATAGTCAGATGCACAACAATTAGCCCAATGGAAGAAGGATGTTGAAAAGGTGAGAATAATTATTCTAGAAGGTGTGAGGGACCATGTGGTCTCAAATCTCCATGGAAAAGAGACACCATTTACTATGTGGAAGAAACTAACTGAGCTATTCGAAAATAGTAGTGACCATAGAAAATTAGCCCTGAAAGAAAAACTTTGAAACATTAGAATGCAGAAGAATGACACTATTCCACAATATCTCTCCAGGTTTACACAATTTCAAGATGAGATTGGAGGGGTTGCGGTGAATGTAACAGAAGATGACCTGGTGAGCCTAGCTCTTCTAGGCCTTCCAAAATCATGGTATAATTACTAGGACTCTATGAATGGAAAGGAAAAATTACTGAATTGGGAAAGGTTGTGGTCCGATTTGGTTCAAGAAGAGTTCTGGAGAAATAATAGAGATGGAACTTTATCTAAAGCAGAGGATGAAAATTTTTCCTTGGTTGGAAATGGGAAGAAGGGCAAAGGAAATAAGACCCAACGCAAACCTGAACCCAACCAAAATAATGTAAAGAAGAAATATGTGAGTAAGATAAAATGTTTTCATGATCCGGATGTGGGGAACAGAGAGCTAAAAACATCAAGAGAGAAGATAAAAACACAGAAATCACACAAAGAAACATTTAAATAAAATTGTCCCAAATACATTATGTGGATGGATGTGTGCTTTTACGAAATGAGGCTTGTTACTTAAAGCCTTTTTTTAGTTACAATACCATGGGTAAATTACATGGGTGGATTAATACCATGGGTGGATTAATACCATGGGTGGATTTGAATTTCCATTTAGATCATTAGTTTTTTTTAGTTACAATACCATGTGGGTGGATAAATACCATGGGTGGATGAATACCATGGGTGGATAAATACCATGGGTGGATATTCAGATCATTCCTCCCCTATTAAGAAGCAATGGTCCCCATTGCGTGAATTTCCCTCCTAAGTATCCTTTTGTTGGATATTAAGAGCCACTGAAGAGAAGAGATTTGTGTGGTTAATTGATAACCGTGATGGAAGAAGTTCCGAGGATAAAGATATACTATAATGATTTTGACCAACCGTGATGTTATAGACATTTTTGTGCCTTACAGCATGAAGCATGAAATGTCCATAATCTAAGGGATCCAAAGTCCCTAAACATGTTGTTCCTACCCCTAGAGGAATAAGGTCAGCAAACCACAGCACTGAATAACAGTTCTCCACCTGAAAACACTCAAAAACAAGGCAATTCTGGATCATGTCAACTGCTCCACTGAGCATCTGCGCTGAATGTCAACTGCTCCACTGTCTACCTGCGTTGAATGTCAACTGCAAAGAAGGCTACCTGCGCTGGGCGAGTTTGGACATGTGGCACAGTCATTCCTCAAGGTGTCAATGCCCAGGAAGCTTCCAAAATGACACTTGGATCAGGGAATTCGACTGGTGATGAGTAAGAGGGTCTAGATCTCCAAGTGGAAGCAAGAACCTCCAAGTGGACTCAAGAACTGAAGAATAACTGAAGTGAGAGAGGACACTAGTCAGCTTCATGCCAGCCTCAAGCTGACTCATCCTTTCTCCAAAACTCCTATATATAGATCTCTCTCATGAGGTCTAGGGAGGTTGGAATCTTGTGAATGTAAGGAAGTGTTGTTGGTTTGAGTTTAGAACTATTGGGTGATTTGCTTTGAAGGAGGTGAAGAGGAGATTTCTTTCTGCTGGGAAGGTGATGCTGGATTGGGCCTCTTATGGTCGTATCACTTCCCGAACTTTACTTCTTCCATTAATAAAGCATTTGAGGTTCTTCTATATGCATGTGCTTCAATGGTGTATTGTTATGCTTGTGTATTTGATTTATTCTAATCCTTGAATCAATTATGAATGTATGCTTCTTGTAGTTTCCCTCTCTTTCCATTTGCAGGATCTTGGTGTAGCTGGGCCCGTGAAAGAGTAAGGAGCTGGGAGCAAGCAGCAAGGAGAGAAGATTGGATCAACCATTAGCGAAAGACATCGGTTAGTGGACCTCTTTCTCCCCTATTTTACTTTCATAAAGAAGAAATCTTAGATAGCTTTGCTTTGATTGTTGCTGAGGTACTATCACCCTTAGAGTGGGATAGGGTCATTCCATATTGGATACTTTTCCCAACAACAAATTGGCGACTCCGCTGGGGATCGTATCTTGTTGGTTGTTTGTGTTTTTGCTGTTCATTTCCTAAACACAGGGAGTACCGAATCGAACTGCATTTGGATCTTTCAAATGCAAAGTAGAGGGCAGTTACTCTAGCTCAGTTTCTGGGCATGCTTATGATTTGAAGAGCTGATCCACAAGGACTCTGAACAGCTCTTAGTGATAGCTTTTCATCCTTTAGTGTGTACTTGATTGATAGCTTTTGATTTGGCCAAAAACTGTTGATTTTTGAGCAATCTGTAACCCGGAAACCAAGAGAAACGAGAGTTTCTCTCTTCATTGCAGGCACTGTGAAGGCAGTCTGCATTTCATCGCAGGTCCCGAAGGGGCTACCTGCGCTGAATGTCAAACTGACAGTGTACTACCTGCGCTAAACCAGTTTTGCCTTGTGCAACTGGGGTTCCCTGCTGTTTATTGCCCTGTTTTCATCCTTGTTTTTGCAGCCTGTTATCAGTCAATGTACCTATCTGAAACCACCTTTCCTTGCCACTATTCCGCCTCGGTTGTATAAAGAAACTGTATTTTTTCTTTGTGTATTTCTTATATCATTTGCAGTTTCCCATAACGAAAGTGAACTAGTCTTGCTGTGGCCTCTTAGATCTAGACCTGTGATAAGTGTCGTTTTGATCTTAAGAGTTAGTTTGTTTGCTGTTCATAGCTGATTGAGCTTTTGCTTTCGTCATATGGTTTGAATTTATGTATTTCTAGTGTTGAAACAAGTAAATCTTAAGGTGTCTTTTGATTTTGGACAAAAGCTTGTTTGCTTTCACTTGAAATTGAATTCAAAGTTATACAACAGCTTTCTTTTTGTAATACATCAACATTAAGAAAGAGAAAATAAATACCTGCATCCTGCATTTTGCATTTGATAAGTTTGCATGCTGATTTAGGAAAAAGTGCATTAGTGTGTGCTCTATGATCTGTGTGAAAAGATGATGTCTTTCTTTTCCCTCAGTAGTTAAGATTTTCATAAGTCGAAAAGATTGAAAAAGCTTGCTTATCATCTTAGACTGCATTTAGGAATTTGTATCATACATCTCGTGGTGAACCTTGAAAGGCAAACTTTAAAAAGATCAACTTAAAATATATTGAATGAACCTAACAACGCTTTGAAACATAACGCAAACACATAGAGGTCTAGGTAGAGACGTGTTCCGGCGTCGTTAAACATAGTGACTGTCGATCTCGAAGAAGGTGGGTGATTCCTCCTGAGAGTCGGTGGCACTAATACGGATTGTGCTCCCACGTACCGTCGCGTATATATTGGGAGACCCCTATAGGAATAAAGCCTTTATCCATAGGAAGCCGTGTCGGCCGCCCTACTGATCGCAATGTAGTGAACACAGCATTCACGAAGATCGACCACCCATACCGTAAAACGTATTCTGTGGTTTTGCGAAAAGTTTGGCACACCCTCTGCCTAGAACTCCAAAGTAGTTTCTTTTGGCCTTTTTCAAACTCTATAACTGAAAAAGTCCATCCGAGCATTTGTCACTTCGGGCTCGTTAAAACATCGAAGGAGACTAGAGTCATCTTTAGCTTTTTCTCGACTCTTAAAAAGTGAAAAAGCAAGTTGTGTCTAAAAGCATCTAATAAAATTCATTCAATTCGAAAACACAAATTTCCCCTTTTAATATTTTGGTTGATCGAGTAATCCGCAATCGTGGAAGAAAGTCAATTGAAACCCCGTCATTCGCGGAGGCTTACGAGTCAACCGTCTTTGTCTCCGGAATTGAAAACAGTACGGACAAAGCGAACTCGTTTAACCGGTTCAAAATCTCCTATAAAAGTTAGAACAAGTGTTCCAACTACATCTGAGGTTCCGGTTACTCCAAACATTTCTGGAAACCCTGCCTCTATAGAAGAAGTTCAACAGCCACAGAAGGACAGTAATACTGATCCTAGTCTGGGGGCAAATACTTGTATAACTGAACCAGTTCCATCTGTAACCGGTCCAGAGAGTTTTGTTCCTCAAACAACTGTCGCTGTCGAAACAACCACTTCTTCGGCACCAGAAATATATTACGGACCTGACGGTCTTCCTCTTCCACCGGGTTTGATTGCAATAGAGGAAATTATAGAGGATCCACAAGCAAGTACTCTAACCCGTTTTGGAGTCGGGGTCACTCTATTTCCTTCATCAGAAGTTAATCCACCACAAGTGGAGGTTCCTGTAGAATCGCTAGGCAATCTATTGGATAGACTTAAAATGTCTGAACAACCGTCATCATCTAGGACTGTGTCAAATGACACAGCGACAGCAGAAGCCCCTGCCGTCACCCGACAATGTTTACCGGCATACCAGCTGTCTCGACTAGCTCTCAACAGCTAGAAGGAGTCCACCAAGGGACTATTTCGACAGTGTGGTCTGTTCCAGTTTGTTCATCCGGAGTAATATCCGGCAACTCTTATGTTGAGACTCGCCAAGTTGATCCATTTGGAGGTCAATTTGGGCAATCCAGTCCCCAAGGACAATCAATCCCCTTGAGTTCCGGATTGCTACCGTATGGGGGGCAGTATGCCCTTTCATTACCCCCTCCGGGAGGTTTCCCATACGCGAGTTCACAACAGTATTCAGGTTATACTGGAATTGCATCAAGTAGTTGGGTACCTATGCTACCTCAACAACCGAGGGTTGTATATTCTATGCAACAGTGTGTACCTATGACGAACATCCCAACCACATCGGCTATTGTAACAGTGTCACAAGTTCAAGCGATACCTGTTGCATGTCAACCTCAGATTTCTCAGGTTGTAATGCAACAGCCACTTGACCATGGGTCACAACCGCAATCGCCAACTGGTGGGGCGACACAGGTCCAAACGGGTACAATTACCCCACACCTCGGTCCAATGGTAAGCATAGCACAACAGAACATGGCTTCACAACCGTGGCTAGTGCAATACCAACAACCACAATTCCAGCAGGTATACCAAGGTTTTGAGCAGCAGATCTTTGCGAACAGTGGACAACCGTATATCCAAAACGGTCAAAACCAACCACTTTACAATGGTCAAGTCCACCAACCGTATCAGTCATACCAACATCAATTACATTATGCTGGTATGCAAAGGCCCAATGCTCAAGCGATTCCATCGTACCCTGGTTATGCTTCGCCTAACCTGAATCAACAGTTACCATTCGTGGCAAATTTAGAGTTACCCGATTTACACCGGTTAACCAACGATCTGATTGCTTATGCCCCTTGGTGGCCAACGATTCCTCATAAACTTCCATCTGACATTCCTAAATTCAATGGAAATCCAGGTGAAGACCCATCGAATCACGTGATGACTTTCCATCTGTGGTGTTCATCGAACACCCTAAACGACGATTCGATAAGGCTTCACCT
This sequence comes from Pinus tabuliformis, assembly GCA_031772625.1. Taxonomy (NCBI): domain Eukaryota; kingdom Viridiplantae; phylum Streptophyta; class Pinopsida; order Pinales; family Pinaceae; genus Pinus; species Pinus tabuliformis. Next base: position 518,079,869 of record CM062819.1, read on the forward strand.
TTTTCAGAGGACATTGACAGGTCCAGTGGCTAAATGGTATATTGAATTACCTAGAGCCTCGTTCGACAATTTTAGTTCCCTAGCCACGACTTTCTTAACCCATTTTCAATTACCGATAAGGTATGAAATGGGAACAGAAATATTAACCAACTTCAAGCAGACAACTGCCACCCATATATCTGATCATATACATGAATGGCGTCGTCGTCGCTGGATGGTGAAAACATACGTTCCCGATCAGCTATTAGCTGAATGGTTTATAAAGTCGTTACTTCCTGCTATAACGGAAGATGTGGCCAAGGGGGGAGTCGTAACAGAGGAGCAAGTTATTGCTCGTGCACAATATTTGGACTTAGTTTATACTCAGTCCAGCACGCTCTACGACAAAATACCCGATGCCCATAGACCAGAATTTTCAATTCCTCCTCCTCCTAAATCAAATAGTGACTCTCATGCCGGTGATGGCGTGATTGGCACAGCAAACGCGAAATCGATAAAGGCTTCGTCAAAGAAAGCCCGTAAGAATTCGGATCAAAATGCAAAAGAAGAAATTCTTGCTTCGGAAGTAAATGCCATATCAGCAGATAAAGGCAAAGAAACCAATCAACCAGGAAGCAAGAAGAAACAAAACAAAGGGAAGAAGAAGAAACAGGGTGAATCATCTCCTGGAAAAATTTCTTTGAACCCTCCTGGGAAAGGGAAACAAAATTATCCATGTCAAATATGTGATGATGAGGACCATTACACAAAGAATTGCCCATTCAAAGCTGAGTTAAAAAGGTTCTTTAAAAGTTCCCAAACCTCAGCTGTGTTAACTGATCCATTTCCCAACCCAGGTCAAAATCTGGTTGATAGTGGAAATGCTTCCCCGTCGCAAGTACTTATGTTGTCGGTTTCAAAACAGCAGAATGATGCTTTGATATCGACAAGGAACAAAGATTACGGGAATCCTCAGCTGTCGAACGAAAAAGGTAAAGATCAACCAAGTAGTTCGACAACAACTTCGACAGAAGTTGTACCGCCCATCATTCCTGAATTAACAATCAAACCGCCAAAGGGTGTAGTACACAAGTCGACATTTAATCCTCGCGCCAGAGCGGCGCAGCATTATAACATAGTGGAAGATTTGGCACAATCGCCATCCGCTATGTCGACTCTTGAGGTACTACAAAATTGTCCATCCCAAAGGCAGGCGTTGTTATCAGCAATTGGTGGGGTTGATCCTAAGGATTCCAATCTTGTATCCTTTGATCACAAAGGATATGATCCTCAGTTACCAGCTCAACTAGCTTTCCTTATTCAAGTGAAAGCCCTCAACAAAACTGTTCACAGAACAATTATTGATGAGGGAGCGTCAACATGTATTATGTCGATGAGTTGCTGGAAAACTTTAGGATCTCCAACCTTGTCGCGATCTTCGACAACATTAAAAGCTTTCGACGGAAGGACTTATACCCCGTACGGTATCCTTAATAACTTGAAAGTTGAACTAGGAGGAAAAACAGTAGAAATTGATGTTGAGGTCATCGATGGAAATCTTGACTACAACATCCTACTGGGAAGACCATGGATTTATGCCATGGCAGCTGTCGTGTCGACTTATTTTAGGAAGATCGCATTCCCGTTTGAAGGAGGGATTACGGTCGTCGACCAACAGAACTTCCTCCCTAATGGTTCACAAGTTACAGGAAGCATTCCCATGATCCATGAGAGCAACCATTCACTTCAAGATATCGGAGTAGGATTATTAAAGACCCCACATTGATGGGAACTTTCGCGCTACCACCTCCTATTTATATAGGAAATGTACCGTTTGTAGCAACCTGCAACATGATATCTTCCGTGAAGGTCGACATGGATCATGCAATTGTTTTGCCCCCAAGCCCTTTAGAAATATTGTAGCAATCAATGTTTCAAGCATGGGAGGCGAACCCAAATCAACGCTCGTCAAGCGTTTGGGTAGATAGGTCTAGAGAATATGGTACCTCATTAGATCCTTGGTCGAAAGTACATGGGACTGACGAAGGAATCTTACAATCAATGTTGATTGAGGGGGCACCATGGAATGATCACCACCATCGTTCCCTTCTTCCGGAATATGAAGAAGATACTCAACGTGACCTTTATCACCCTTCAGTTTTTGAATTCCTAACAAATACTGTAAATACGGTGGATTCCGAGCGAAACCTATCCAATATTGAAGAGACTATAGCCATAAATATCTCGACTAAAACAAATGTTGTAGAGAATATTTATGTCGGCAAAGGTTGTTCCCCTTCAGAACTGGAAATATATAACGCTCTTTTTCGCGAATTCAAAGATGTCTTTGCTTGGTCATATGATGAAATGCCAGGCATTGACTCAAGTATCGTTGAACATGAAATTAAAATGTATCCTGATGTCAAACCAGTAAGACAACGACTTCGGCAGGTGCACCCCAAGAAAGCCGCTGCCATTAAGGCGGAAGTTGAAAAACTTCTCCATGCTGGATTCATCTACCCGGTTCCTCTAACCGATTGGGTATCGAATATTGTCCCTGTTATGAAGAAACAAGGGACGATTAGAGTGTGTGTCGATTATAGGGATGTAAACCAAGCTTGTCCGAAGGACAACTACCCTACACCCTTCATCGACCAGATAATTGATGAATGCGCCGGATGTGAAATCTTTTCATTTATGGATGGATTTTCCGGGTATAATCAAATAAATATCCGCCCACAGGACCAGTCAAAGATTGCATTTATTTGTCCGTGGGGCACATTCGCTTATCGAAAATTACCCTTTGGTTTAAAGAACGCAGGGGAGACGTTTCAGAGGGCAATGAATTATGCCTTCCATGACATCAAGAACATTGTTCAACCTTATCTCGACGACCTCCCCGCTCATTCGCGAAAGCGGACTGATCATCCGCAGCATTTAAGAGCGATATTTCTACGTTGCCGACACTACAAGATAAGACTCAATCCACACAAATGTGTGTTTTGCGTCAGTTCTGGTCGTTTACTTGGCTTTGTAGTCTCTAAGGATGGGATTCGTCTCGACCCCTGCAAGGTTCAGGCAATCATTAATTTGCCTCCACCTTCAAATTTGCTTCAGATTCAAAAACTCCAAGGGAAAGCGAACTTTCTGAGGAGGTTCATTCCAAATTACGTAGAACTTGCTAAAGGTTATACTCGTCTTTTGAAAAAGGATGTACCTTTCGTCTGGGACCAGGTGGCGCAAGCTTCCTTTGATGCTCTGAAAGATTGTCTAGTAAAAGCATCATTAATGTACGCCCCAGACTATCAAAGAGATTTTAACCTGTATCTGGCTGCAACGGATACGACCATTGCGATGGTTTTAGTTCAAGAAGTCGATGGAATTGAACATCCTATATATTATTTAAGTAAAAACTTAAATGATACAGAAAGTAAATATTCTTATGTTGAAAAACTAGCGCTTGCAGCTGTTCAAGCGATTCAAAGGTTTCGACATTATGTCCTCTTTCGGAAAACTACTATCTTGTCAGATTGCAACCCCATGACTTATATACTGTCGCGACAGTTGCTGGGGGGCAAATATTCAAAATGGATAGCGATCCTTCAAGAGTTTGATCTGGAATTTGTAAAATCCAAATCAAAGAAAGCTCTAGTTTTCGCAGAATTATTGTGTGATCTCCCATCATCGTCCAATGATGAAACATCAGAAGAGTCAATCGTGGACGAAAGTTTGTTTATGATATCTACAAGCGATGAGTGGTATGGAGATATCATAGTTTATCTCCAAACCCAAAAATTCAGGCCAAACACCTCTCACTCTGAACAGAAACGTATACGATACCAAGCAAAAGACTACATGATCGTCGGTGATACCCTTTACCGTCGTGGTATCGATACAGTTCTGAGGAGGTGCCTTACCCATGAGGAGGCCGAAAAAGCCCTGAATAAATGTCATTCAGGCGCGTGTGGGGGGCATCAATCTGGATATGCAACAACACAAAAAATCTTACGAGCAGGATACTTCTGGCCAACCATGTTCAAAGATTGCATAACCGCAGTCAGAAGTTGCCATGCTTGTCAAATTTTTGATAGCAAAACCAGACGACCACCCGCACCTTTACAGCCGATAGTTGCTGTTGGGCCCTTCGCCAAGTGGGGCATCGATTTCATGCAATGTAACCCCACCTCGACCGGGGGGCATGGGTATATTATAGTCGCTGTTGACTATTTTACCAAATGGGCCGAGGCGATGCCTACATTGGATAACACTGGTGAAACAGCTGCCCTTTTCTTTTTCAATCATGTAGTCACCAGGTTCGGTGTACCACAAGCTATAGTTACAGATCATGGATCACATTTCCGCAATCACATGATGGTCGAATTAGCTGCCAAGTTAGGGCTATCTCACGACAGCTCTACCCCATATTATCCGCAACCCAACGGACAAGTTGAAGCAATCAACAAGGTCCTGAAGCGTATGTTGCAAAGGATGATCGGGGTTCGTAAAAGAAGGTGGCACCTAATCCTGTACTCAGCCTTGTGGGCTTACCGAACGTCGGTAAAGAGCGCAACCAGGTTCACACCTTTTCAACTGGTGTATGGCCTGGAAGCAGTCTTACCAATCCAGTGCGAAATTTCATCGCTTAAACTCGCAATTGATCTCCTCCCCGGAACTTCGGAAGAAGAGGCTCGTTTCTTGGAATTAATCCAGTTGGACGAAACCCGTCGTGACGCCGCTTTGGCTAACGAAGCCCATAAGAAACGAGTCAAGGCTCAGTTCGACAAAAGTGTCAAACCCCGTATCTTCTCAGAAGGTGATTTGGTCTTGCTTTATGACCAAGAATCCGATAAATTGGGAGCAGGTAAATTCAAATCCTTATGGATGGGCCCCTATATTGTTAAAAGGGTGTTAGCAAAAGGAGCCTACGAGTTAATGGATTATGACGGAATTCCACTGGCGCAGCCCCGTAACGGGCTGTACCTCAAGCATTACTATGCTTAATAGTAACCTGCATGCTTTTGTCGTATTTTGTTTTCGCTAAATTATTTGTTCTGGTCGAGTGATCCACCTTTTTTATTTGTTGCAGATGTCGAACCTTCTGGAGACATGTGTTGGATATGCTGACGGAGCGAGTCGTAGTTCGCAGAACCTATCCTCCGCAGCCTGGGCCATTTTTGATCCAAGCGACGAGTTAGTAAGTTTCAGAGGGGTGTGTATTGGGCAATCAACGAATAACATCGCTGAGTATAGCGCGTTGATAGAACTACTCTCTGATGCCATCACACGTGGCATATGCCGACTAATTGTCAGGCTAGACTCACAGCTCGTAATACTACAGCTCAATGGTATATATTCCGTTCGCAATCCAGCTATTTATTGCATGTTCCTAAGGGTTAAGATTTTGGAAAGACAATTTGATTCAATTCAATATCAACATATTTCCAGAAACTTAAACACATTAACCGACTCATTAGCAAATTATGTGTTAGATAGACATTTGCGACATTTATAAAAGAGACACATCATCAATGATTGTACATATGGATCATATAACTCAACCAGAATAAAACTCAAAAATCAAAATAAGCTGTTTATAGTTCATACATAATGTTCTGTAACCAAGACAAAATTGGTCATATGACCCAAAAACTCAAAAGTGCTAGGGGGCACCCTAGCCTAGTGGTGCTCATGATAGCACGTCACGGCCTGTGCAATCATGTGCAAGAGGCGAGTCCATCGTCTAGGCACACCAGTAGTGTGTCGCTGCAGCTGTAAAGGTAACTCATCAATCCTCACATCGGGAATGCCGAGAGTAAGGCTCTCAACCTTCTCCTGCATAGCTGTAAGGGTCTCAGTATCGTCAAGATCGCGGAGAATAACTCTCCTAGCAGGCTCCACTGCCGGGACAGCAACTGGCGGTCTCAGACGAACTACTGGACGGACAGGACCAACATCTGCATGCACCCAAGAGTATAATTAAAAGTCTTGATAGAATAAAGCACAGCAACATCATGAATAAGAACAGTAAACAGTGATATGGTCAAAGAGTTTACCAATAGCGCCCCACTGTTCGCCATCCGGTAACACCAAATCCGGATCACCTCGGAAATCCATACCCACACATGGATACTCGGAAAAGACCATCTCCTGGCGCTCGAACCACCTGAAGAAGGCATCAGTGAAAGTAATCTGAGGTTGACCAGCATGCCTAGACATGTGATCGACCCACCTCTGCATACGTGGCTCGGTCGGAGAAGGCAAGTCGAGTATGATATACTGAGGCTGCATCAGTGGGATTTTCTCCAAGGCGAAGGCAGTCAGAATAGAACCAAATCCAAAGTTCTTCAGCTTCCCGTCCTTTACCTTGGTCAATTGACTTTTCATCTGAATAAGTACTGCATCACACCAGTTGAATACTTTCGGTTGGAGACACTCCAAGGCGTGCTGCACATAAGATCTGTTGGCAACATGTAGAGCTGCGCTACCGGCCATCCTACCAATGGTATACAGAATGGACCTGAGAGACCTGTCAGTAATCTCACGGATAACAACCTTGCCGTCTCTGCTCGGCTGGGAGCCTTCCCTGCAATACTGGCGGACATAATCTCTCACAAAATCGGTCCCCCGGGCCGTACCTGACAAGGAAATGGGGGCACCTCGCCTTGACAATCCAGTCAAGAAGTACATGTCCTCTATGGTCAAGGGGATGGACTTTCCCCTAATCTGGAACACTTGGTTAATAGGATCCCAAGCATCAAGCATATACTGCAGCAAAGTAATTTGTGCTCTCATGCTAGAGATACGGAAAAACTTCAGCAGGCCACAGTTCCGCAGCGCGTTCACCGTGACAGGGTCATGGAGGGCAATCATGTCCTCCTCTTCATGTTCTCATTCTCACCATGTAAGATATATTTTGTTCAAAGTTCCCTGCAAAGCAAACAAAAGAAGGAGTAAGTTCCTGAATTTGGTGAAAAACTGGCGAAAATTCATCAAAAAATGAGCCAAAAACTCAGTTTTCTGAGCCCAACGCAGGCAGAGAGTGTCCCACCTGCGCTGAAGGTCAGGCTGCCTTAAGGCAGCTTGACATTCAGCGCAGGTTTCGAATGGGGAACCTGCGCTGAAGTTAGGGCGCCCTGGCAAAACCCCTGAGGCTCAGAAAAGCTGGGAAACAGGCACAAAACTGAAAAAGGAAACCATGAAAAGAAAGAGCTAGGGTTTAGCTCCTACCTGGTCCAGACGGCGCTGAAAATCGTCCGCAGAATCTCCCGGAATCAGCTGGTGAAAATCAAGGGGGAAGAGGCACCTCCAGAGCTCCAACAAACCAAATGCAAATGAAATGGTAAAATGAGAGGTAAAAACACCTTTTAATGGCTTTTTACGTAGTTCAAAGCGAAATATTAGGGTTATAATCTCATTTTCATGCAAATATTATTCATTTCTAACAAAGTTTGTTGCAGCAATTGAGAATGCAGTACTATCCTTGAAAAGAGAAAGGCTAATAATGGTAAAAAATCAAAATTTGACCATATAATCGAGCAGTTTTAGCACATAGTTCATGCTCGTTAAAAAATAAACATAAGATCCGAGCAGTTTTAACGCGGTCTTCATGCTCGTTAAAAAATAAATAAAAGCAGTGAGCAATGTTTCCTCTAGAGTTCAAGCTCATTTTTAAATAAAAAATGAACCTATCCCAGTAAATAACCACTGTGATCGTAAATTTATCAGCCATAAAAGCCTTGGTCGTGTTTGCACCTGCCACCTCCACTGTCATTTGGCCGATCGTTCACCTCCATATGATTGTTTACCTATTTTGAGGAACAGTTGCGAAGAGTGATTTCACCTAGCCATCCTTGTGACACTGCCGTGATTGGAAAATTCCAACCTGTACCTGGAATCTGCTACTATCCCTGTTTATCACTCGTTCCTCAAAAGACGAGTCTTCTTTGAGCTCTTTTCAACTGACTCGTAAAATGTGAAAAGATTGCCGAGTTTTGGCCTTCCAGCTCGTTAAAAGGACCGGAAGAGCTATCCCTCCTCTAGATTTTAATCTTTTTGGACCTGAGGGATTATTGCACAAAAAGGTCGAGCGCTTGTTTTATTCGGCTCGTTAAAGTTATCGAAAACTCATCCCTTCTGTATTGTTTTATACTTTTTCGGACTTAAGGGATTAGATGACGAAAAAGGAATTTTGGAGTTAACTTTCTGTACCTTTTCAGACTCTCTAAAAATGAAAAGGACCGAGTTTTCCTTGTCGTTAGACTCGTTAAAATGATTAAATAGCGACAAACTTGTCTTTAGACGAGAACGAGTTTCCCTATCGCTAGGCTCGTTAAAACATAGCGATGGGCTTGCCCGAAGAGCAGGTTATAGAACAAGCATATGTTATCCTCCTCAAGCTTGACAAAAATAAAGAGGTATGGTCAGAAATGACTGGGGAAAAATTGGGAGAACCTCAAAGCTGTAATGGTAGCAAGTCGCTCTTGAACATGACACTTTTCCTCCGTATCACATCGGGTTGGGTTGTTTCATTCACCGGTCTCATCACCATGGTCTCGCCAAACCATCCACATTTGGGGTAATGCTACCGATCCATCGCATCAGTGTCGTTATATGTTCAAGAGATGTTGTTCAGAGAGAGTCAACCGTGTCCCATCCACTGCCATACATTATCCTTCATCCATCCATGATCGCCACCCTGAATCATATGTCACAGATTGTTTTCGCCTCCATTAAAATCATTAGCTCCGTTCCGTGTCACTGATGTGGGATTCATTAAGGCCCTCCTTTGACGGATCGCTTCTTGTCGACTTCAGCTCATTATCCAAGAAGTTGATCTAGGAACACCCCCCCCAGTACTTTGAAGCTTGCATGCCTCAATGGCAAGTTTCTCACTTCCGGCGACAGGTATACATCAATGACCTTCGACCGAAAGATTTTGCGTGGTGTTCGACGCCAAGTCCTATATTCACACCATGTGAATTGTACTACAGTACCTTGAGGGTCATTATCATTATCGGTGATTCCTCTCGCGCTTGTTAACGGTTTACATCATTGACCGGTAATCAAGCGATGTCTTTCCATGTTCGACTTCAGCGCAATTCTCACATGGATCGACTTGTACTTAGAGTGAAGATCGAACGAGTTTGAAGACCCCAGATCTAGTTTCATCCATCCGGGCTGCGATAAATATTCAGGAAATATAAAGACATTTGACATGTACATCATTTCAGCAGATGATCATCCTACTCAAAGGATGATAATTTCAGCAGAGAATTATCAGTCTACCATCAGACGATCGTCTGTTCTATGTACCAAAATGAATTTATAAAGCTAAGCATGGGAATGCCCGCCTCAGCTAGATCATGAAAGCATAATGAAAAATAATGTATTGTATTGTATTTTATTACAGGTCACCTCTCAGCGATTGAATGAACTTCGGATCCTCCTGATAAAGCATTTCACCTGATAAACGACCTCATACTTTAGGGGGCAACTGTTATAGACATTTTTGTGCCTTACAGCATGAAGCATGAAATGTCCATAATCTAAGGGATCCAAAGTCCCTAAACATGTTGTTCCTACCCCTAGAGGAATAAGGTCAGCAAACCACAGCACTGAATAACAGTTCTCCACCTGAAAACACTAAAAAACAAGGCAATTCTGGATCATGCCAACTGCTCCACTGAGCATCTGCGCTGAATGTCAACTGCTCCACTGTCTACCTGCGTTGAATGTCAACTGCAAAGAATGCTACCTGCGCTGGGCGAGTTTGGACATGTGGCACAGTCATTCCTCAAGGTGTCAATGCCCAGGAAGCTTCCAAAATGACACTTGGATCAGGGAATTCGACTGGTGATGAGTAAGAGGGTCTAGATCTCCAAGTGGAAGCAAGAACCTCCAAGTGGACTCAAGAACTGAAGAATAACTGAAGTGAGAGAGGACACTAGTCAGCTTCATGCCAGCCTCAAGCTGACTCATCCTTTCTCCAAAACTCCTATATATAGATCTCTCTCATGAGGTCTAGGGAGGCTGGAATCTTGTGAATGTAAGGAAGTGCTATTGGTTTGAGTTTAGAACTATTGGGTGATTTGCTTTGAAGGAGGTGAAGAGGAGATTTCTTTCTGCTGGGAAGGTGATGCTGGATTGGGCCTCTTATGGTTGTATCACTTCCCGAACTTTACTTCTTCCATTAATAAAGCATTTGAGGTTCTTCTATATGCATGTGCTTCAATGGTGTATTGTTATACTTGTGTATTTGATTTATTCTAATCCTTGAATCAATTATGAATGTATGCTTCTTGTAGTTTCCCTCTCTTGCCATTTTGCAGGATCTTGGTGTAGCTGGGCCCGTGAAAGAGTAAGGAGCTGGGAGCAAGCAGCAAGGAGAGAAGATTGGATCAACCATTAGCGAAAGACATCAGTTAGTGGACCTCTTTCTCCCCTATTTTACTTTCATAAAGAAGAAATCTTAGATAGCTTTGCTTTGATTGTTGCTGAGGTACTATCACCCTTAGAGTGGGATAGGGTCATTCCGTATTGGATACTTTTCCCAACAACACGTGATACTGACAATGTGTGGCCTAGAAAATGGACTTTGATGAACTGTGGGTTTGTGGATGACCCATAACCATAAGGAACATAGATCTTAGGATAGAGATACCATGTAATGCTTGTGAACAACTATGATGCTAACAATGCACGACCAAGAAAATGGACTTCATTGACAAGGGTTTTGTGTGGTTGACCCATAACCATGATGAACGAGGATCCGAGGATAGAGATATCATGTAATGCTTATGTGCCAACTATGAGGGTGACAGTGCATGGCCTAGCAAATGGACCTCGACATAGTTTTCTTACTGGTTTGCCTGGTAGAAATCTGACAACTTATCTGGTGGCTTATCTTTGTAAATTCTCACCATCCAACGAGATGTTGTAAAGGCTTGAAAATTCCTTGATGGAAAAATGCTTGTAAAAAATATTTCTCTAAAATTGGGTATTACTCCTTTGTTGTAAGAATTTTCTCTTCTATCATGTTGATATCTGAAATTTTGATTTGTACTGATCAGATAGAGATGAATTGCTGAAAGTCCACCAATAAACCAAACTAAAAATAATGTGTACAATAAGAGCATAATTGATGCACGATTTTTTGGCATGGCTCTCTAGACTATAACACCATCTACTACCATAAACATAAAGCAATAATAGTAGTTGTGCCATTAATTAGACTTCCCTACCCATGGGAAATGATGATTCAAACACTTCATAGAATTATCGCATAAAGAGTAGCAGGAATTTCGTGGTAGATGATACCACGTACATGTATAAAAAAATATATGAAACATACTAACCATTCCAAAATCCCCCAATCTTGAAGATACTCGCCAGTTTAAGTGAATCTGATACAATTTTATAGTGAATATGTCTACAAAACTTTTGTTTAACCAGTTTACCTAAAACATAAGCCTTTGATTGTATGCTAAATACAAGATCCAATGGAATGTCCCCATTTTCATTAGAATTTCTCAAGTTCCCACCTGCCCCATATAGAGGAACAATATTCAACAACTTATTGTACATGAGATTGACAGGACTGGAAACCACATGAGTTTTGAAAAAGTTGGCAAGATTGTAGACGCTGAGCTTTAGAGTAGAATTCACTAACATCATCATCGTGGGCACACTAGTATCATCATCTCCCTCATCAACATGGAAGTCATTGGAGACAATACTCTTCAGGGTAATTTGGGTCTTGTAGGGACGACTGGCGCCACATAGTGCCAAACAAAATGTGGAAAAAAGCAAAGCAAAACATGATACAAAGAGTAGGACATGACAACGATGCAGCCAAACCTTTCTCCCACCAGAATCATCCTCACGAAACACTTATTCTGTGATGGCATTGACATGATTGCATTTATTTCTATTGTGGTTTGTGTTAGGGACGACCTTGCTCCAAAAATGGGTGCCCGAGGAAATCCAAGAGTGGTGCCCTGATAACAACGTTGACATTGACCAGTGTGAGGGCGAGCCATGTAGAGTGAAATTAGCGAAGTGAATGGAGAAGGATGCATTGTTTTCATCGAGAAATGAGTCCCTCAATGTCGGGCTCTGCACAAAGTAGAGATGCCCTTGTGGCATTGACGATGATGATGCCCCATGCTTGTCACCTTCGACTCTGACTTCATCTCTTGATTGCTTGTATTGCTTACTGTAACTGATAGGTCATTAGACAGATCCACATATCGGGAAGAACTAGATGATGTTTACGCCTTGGAATTCATTCTAGACATATTGGGTGTGGCCGCTAAACTACTACTGTGGTGTTCCATGGAGTCCATGAAGAATAACCCACGCTCACGCCCAACGCGCATTGGTGGTAGAATTTCTAGGGAAGCTGCTCATCCTACAATGGTGGGACTGTCTTAGGTCGATTCCTTTGCAAATCTCTCTTCCTCAACTGTTCTTACAGGAAGAGAGACAACTTGGCAGTTGAACCTCTAGAAGTTGTAGAGCTCCAAGACCTTGTCGTAGTTTTATGTCCACCAACGCTATGCTTTCCATTTGTTGAACATTTCCGACTAAACTGAATGAGTTTGAGGTCGTTTCTGACCTTTGGCAAGGAGAGGAAAGTGATAAGAGCCCCAACTCCACCTGCGTAAGCCACTCCTTGGATTCTTCTTCTTCCTCTACGAAGACGACTTTGTGACTGCTACATGGAACTTGGATTCTTCTTCTTCCTCTACGAATGCGTCCCTTTAGATGCCTCATCTGGCTCTAACGAATGTTGTTGTGTGCCTTTTTGATACACAGTCGATGATGCGCATGGCCTACAATTCCTATACGAGTTTTCATTGCCATATCTTTAACTTGAGAAATGAGATGCTTGATAGCCTCTTTTGATGCTGGAGGCCTAGCCGTAGTTGCACGGTTGATCTCGCTTTCATGAAGAGAATCGTCGAGTCGTTTGTTGCATAATACCAGTTAACATTACTATTAAATATTCCTTAAGCTGATCAATGATGATAGAAGCGATAAAGCTATAGAATGTATTCTTCCTCTTCTAGTACTACCATACTTTCCTAGCTTTTACCGATTATGTGCACGTAAACTACTAAAAATCCTTCGAAAATTGGTGATGTTCGATGATGCGACCAAACAATGAACTTCCCACCTCCAAAGGAATGGAGTCATCACCCACTCTGATACTAGTGATCGAGATGTGGGGAGTAGAGAGATGAAAACATCAAGAGAGAATATAAAAACACAGAAAGCACACAAAGAAACATTTAAAGAAAATTGTCCCAACTATATTGTGTGGACGAATGTGTCCTTTTACAAAATGAGGCTTGTTACTTATATCCTTTTTTTAGTTATAATACCATGGGTAAATTCCATGGGTGGATTAATACCATGGGTGGATGCCACTTTCCATTCAGATCATTAGTTTTTAGTTACAATACCATGGGTAAATTACATGGGTGTATAAATACCATTCGTGGATGAATACCATGGGTAGATATTAAGACCATTTCACTACCACAAATATGGGCACTATCCAACAAAATATGTGCACAGAAAGTATAACAAGAAGCATTTAGGAGGAGCAATAGGTGAAGCATTGGCTTCACAATTCGAATTAGAATTCACCCTATTAGCGTGCATGGCCAACACTATTATGGGGAGTTTATGGTACCTTGGTTTCGATGCCTCGTTCCATATGACAGGGTGCAAGGAGTTTTTTTGTAGCCTGGAGGAGAAGGATCTCCAGATGCATATTGAAATGGGGGATGATGGGAGGTATAGTTTTATAGGAATTGGTATTGTCACCTTTGAGAGGGAGAAAGCCTCTCCTCTTCACCTCAAAGATGTTATGTATGTACCAAGGCTGAAGAAGAAGCTGATTTCTGTAGAAATATTGGATGATCATGGCTATGGTGTTATTTTTAGTAAAGGGAAATCATTTTTGAGACACACAACTACTGGGAAAGTGAAGCATATCAGGGTTCGAGTGAAGAACCTTTACAAACTTGAGGCAGGAGATTACATTGCATTGAGAAGTAAGGGTGAAAAAGTGCAGAGTCGAGATGTTGGAGAACTTTGGCACATGAGATTGGATCATCTACACCATGGTGCCTTAAAAATCATGTAGAAAATTATTACCAGTCTCCCTAAGGGATCCCTTGACCAACAACATGTCTGCAAAGGTTGCACATGGGGGAAATATGTCAAGTCCACCTTCCATGTCCAAGATAGCAGAGCAGATTCAATCTTGGAATGAGTCCACTCTGATGTTTGTGGACCGTTTTCTATAGCATCCATAACAAAACATAAGTACTATGCTATTTTTACTGATGATTTCTCTAGAAAATGCTGGATCTTATTCGTGTGGAAGAAGGATGAAGTTTTCTCAAAATTTATTGAATTCAAGGCATTGGTTGAGGATTCTAGGAAGAAAAGGAAGGCTCTCAGGAGTGACAATGGAGGTGAATTTTTTTTGCATGCCTTCAAGGATTTCTATGCTAAAGAAGGTATTTGAAGAGAACTGGCAACACCCTATAACCCACTTTAGAATGGGGTAGTTGGTAGGAAGAACAAGAGCATAGTGGGAGCTATAATAACCATGTTGTGTGATCAAGGGTTGCCATTACATCCATGGGAAAAAGCATGCAAAACCGTAGTCTACTTGCACAACTGGAGTCATCATAGAATACTTGGTGTGATCACAACAGAGGAAGCTTTATCTAGGAAGAAGCCTAAGGTGTTTCATTTAAGAATTATTGGAGCTTTCATTTATTGTCATGTATCTAAGGATTCGAGGAAGAAACTTGAGCCTACAATAGATTATGGAGTTTTTTTAGGATACACTGAAACTTCACATAATTACAGGGTGTATTTGACTTCACTGAGGATGATAGTTGTAAGGAGAGATGTGAAGTTCAATGAGGAAAAGGGTATGTGATGCTATCTAGAATGAGAGTCGAGTATCTCACTGGAGCAGGAGCTTCGAGATCTAAAGGAGGAGCCGCAGGATGATATTCAGGAGATTGGAGAAACCACATGCAGAGGAGCAGACAAGAGGCATATTGGAGGCACCCACTCAACCAGAATCTTCCAAAGAGGGGAGAAAAGAACTAGAGAAGTTGATAGATTGGTGCAAGATGATAGGGAGAATGTGAGAGCCCTTACATCACAACACAGGTAGATGAAGTCACTTGATAGTTACACTGGTTACATTTCACTCATGATAGATCTCATTGAGATATAACATTATTCATTTGAGGAAGTAGTTGCTCAACTTGTTTGGGTTGATTCCATGGTGGAAGAATACAAATCCATCATGAAGAACAATGTATGGGAGGTGGCGTCGAGACCAGAAGGGAAATGAATGGTTGGTTCCAGATGGATCTACAAAATGAAGCATGCATCTGATGGGAGAATTGAGAAGTACAAGGCTAGATTTGAGGCTAAAGTATTCTCTCAGATAGTGAGAGTGCATTACAAGGAAAATTTTGCACTAGTTGTAAGCTATTCCTCAATTAGATGCATTCTAGAATTGGCTGTGCAAATGGGGTGGAAAATCCACCAGATGGATGTGAAGACCTTCTTTCTCAACAATGTTTTTGAGGAGGAAATTTAAGTAGAACAACCAAAAGGATTTGAGACATATGATCGGGAGTCTCATGTGTGCAAACTCAAGTGAGCATTGTATGGTCTCAAACACGCTCCTTGAGCATGGTACACTCAGATTGATAGTTATCTCAGTGGATTGGGCTGCGCCAAAAGTGAATCATATGAAAACATCTATCACATTTTGGTAGATGGGTAAGTTGCTTATTATTATTTTGTATGCCAATGATTTCATATTGATAGGTGATGAGCAGATGATCCTCTCTTGCAAAGAGGATCTTGCAAGGGAATTTGAGATGAAAGAAATGGGCTTAATGCATTACTTCCTTGGGCTGGAAGTATGGCAAGGTGATGGTGAATTGTTTGTGTCTTAGGGAAAGTATGCCTCTGAAATAATTTAGAGATTTCACATGGAGAGTTGTAATCCCATGGACACACCTTTAGCTACAAACTAGAGGAAGGAGAATGCCACTTCAGGTGAAGAGGTTGATGCTACCATTTACAGGTAGCTTGTGGGGTCTTTGATGTATCTTGTGAACACAAGACCCGACATGTGCTATGCAGTAAACCAACTTAGTCAAGCTATGGTGAGGCCTACCAAGCTATATTGGAAGGCAACAAAGCATGTGTTACAATACCTTAGAGGCACTACCAAGTATGGATTATGGTATAGGAGGATAGAGGGAGTGAAGTTACAAGGCTTCACTAATGCAGACTGGGAAGGGAGTCCATGAGATAGGAAAAGTGCTTCAAGTGTTATCTTCAGTGTCGATACATAGCTATTTCCCGGTACAATAGGAAGCAAAGGTCTGTGGCGCTCAACTCAGGAGAGGCCAAATACATGGTTGCAAGTCAAGAAACATGTGAGGCCATATGGATGAGGAAAATACTTGTGGGGATTTTTAGTCAGGAGATGGATCCAATAGTGATATATTTTGATAATCAAAGTTTCATTAAGATCTCTGAGAATCCGATATTTCATGACAGGTCCAAGCACATTGATATCTGGTATCATCATTTACAGGACTGTGTGCAGAGGAGAATTATGTTGCTACAATAAATTATAATTGAAGAGAAAGATGATCACATATTGACAAAGGAAATTTCAAGAGGTAAATTCGAATTCCATAGGTGTAGGATAGGGGTGGTGAAAAATCCATTTCTCGCTAAGAGGGAGTGTTGAAAAAATGTAGCAAGAAAGGCTCAATTTGAGTTTAGCCTTAGTCAATCTGAGTAAATCGAATTTCCACATGAGCAGGACAACTTGGAGGTAGTTAACTAGTGTGACATGGCCCTTGTCACTTAGTTAGATCAATAAATTCGATTTAGAGGGCTTGGAGTTCAGTTATGCATGTGTGATTGCTAAAGTTTAGTAATCCAGTTCAATGATTTTCAGTTGTATTCAGCTAAATGACCTCTAACTATTGTTGGAATTAGTTGAAGGTCATTTATCCAGCGGGACAACAAACTAACTTAGAGATCCATTAGTTAGCTAATCAATCCAACCAAAAGAGCTAATGCATGCATGGAATTCAAATTCCTTAGCTAAAGTGGATATGACAAGATAGTGTAATAAGAGTTGTATACTAGTTTCGAGTGTACAATTGTTGCATGCCATCAGTGATCAATCCTTGGGAATTGCACAAGAAATTAGGAGGAAATTCCCATATTTTAGGGGCCAATTTCCTCAGAAATTGCACAAGGAAATAAGAGGTTTGGTGAGCAAATAATTGGCTAAGTGTTGGCCAGAGTTTCTCATTGAGTAGAGAGAACAATTATTCTTTTGTAGATTGTGCTCAGAGCTGGAGAAAAATAGTTTCTCTATTCAACTGATTAATGCAAAGAGGCTTGAGGGGTTTTTCCTAGTTGCATTCCCATAGAAATCACTGTGTTTTTGCTTATTGTGTGTTTATGCATGTTGTTCTAAATTGTGATTTCCATTCTACAGATCAGTAGAGTACAATTGTGTCTCTTGTTTTCAGTTTGAAATCTTGAGCATTTTCAATTTCTATCAAATTTCTACACTATGTGACAACCAAGGCTAATTCCCCTTCATTTTAAATATTTCATATAATTTGATTATAATTAAAAAGGCCTAAGAATTGGGACACAGATTCCAGAGTTTGAGGAAGGATGTTTATTAGGACTTGAAGGAAGCTTGACTTGTTTTATGATAACCATGAATGGATAGTAGGTGTGATTTAAATTGGATAAATAACATTAGTTAATGGCACTAGGAAAGAGGACTGAGGAACCTTTCCTGTTTTGAATGAATTCACAAGGCAGGGAGGACAAAATATTAAAGAAACATATGGGCTATGTTGGCAAGACAATGTGCCCATAATCCCCAACAATAGAATTGAACAAGGGGCCACACAAAGAGTGTGGAACAAGAATAGAACCATCATGGCCGAGCTGAAAATACAAGTGACTAGAGTATCCATCTTGATCCAGGTGGATCTTCAGAAAGTACCAGTGGAATTGTAAAAGACTCAAAAAATCAAAGTGGTAGAATCTGAATAAAATTAGCATTAGATCAAAGTGCTCTTCATTCTAATTCCAACGGTATGAACGACACTCAAATCCGAGTTCATATGCGTTAGTTAGAGCAAGTCAAAGATCAAGGTTGACTTGTCTAGGTGGGAGGAGGAGATGACATGGAAAAAATCTCAACGAATGGGGAAATTCCAAGTGGAAAGCTGCCATTGGTCCCACATATCGCATATCGGAGCAAGAGGAAGAAGCGGCTTAAGGAGAATCAGCCCTAGCAGAATTTGACTGCGATTGCGATGTCGCATATCACAAGTTAGAGGAGGAACAAGTGTTAAAGAATCAACCCCCGTAGAGCCAGGTTGCGATGCGATAAAATACCAATCACAGATCATAGTGGGAGCAGTCGAATGGAGTATCACCCTGGCCTCTGCCAATTGCAATTTGCGATGGGGCTCCAGACCCAATCATTTATGAACCATGCTTAATAATCCCAGCGGGTCCACTGTTATCGCATAATGTCTGTACGTCGATGGCTCCGCCGATTGCTATTTACCATGGGGTTCCTGGATCCGATATCATATATGTTGTGTTCCATAGTCCGTCAGGTCTAATGTATTGCAGGGTGCTAGATATACGGGTTGTTCTGTCCGCCGATTGAAAAAAATGTTGAATCCCTGTATTATTCCGCCAGGTTAAGGATTGAATACGCCGACTCTTAGTATTATCTGCCAGTTTGAGGTTCAAATGCGAAAACAATTGGTATGAACTATGGTCAAGGGAGGCTTTTCCATGTTTGTAAGGGTTATTTCCGCATATCATGTGGGACCCGATATTCTTGTACTGAGAAACAAAACCGTATGCTTAACTTGGTCTATTTTTTGAACTGCTCGGGTTTTGAGGGATTGCTGCCATGCTTGTAAAAGACCCTTTTGTGTCAGAAGAAGGTAGTGAAGACTAGAATATTAATTCAGAATCCATTTTATAGTATACCTTGACCCTGGCACTAGGCTGAGACCTCGCCTTGAGCAGCAGGGAGGTTCCGAGAAGTTGCAGAAGGCCCGATTATCCAAATTGGGTGTTTGGATAGGCGTTTTTGCACGATTTTTCACCAGGAGTTTAGTGGTACTATCTATTTCTGAAGCTAGGATCTCCATTCTTCGTCCATCTTCCAAATTGGAGGTATAAGGATTGTAAATAATGTTTCTTGTACTTTTATCTCTTTTTATGCCACTTAATGAATGAAGGCCTCCCCACTATTGAGCAGGGCCCGGAGATGTAGTCCAAATTGGACGAAATCCATAATCAAATCATTGTGTCATGGTTTCATGTTCTCCTCGTTATTTCTGCATTGTTTATGTGATTTTAAGTTCCACAATTAACTAGCTCTGTTATATGTAATTCTGATGCATTTGTAAGTAAAAGATCTTGGATCAAGTTTGGTATCAGAGTAGGTCTTTGTTGATGCGAATTGCATGAGTATATGTTAACTCGGAACAAGATGTGAAAAGAAGAAGGAACGCTTATGTCCTTTGATCTTGAAGTAGGATGTGCACAACGAAGAATAACCATGGCTGATGAATAATCTCGTTGGGAAGAGGAACATAATTTCCGTAAGGTATTCTACAATATGGCAAAGAAAGTGGACAAATTGTTTTCAGAGTATGAGAAGACCCTCCAGCACGAGAAGAAAGATGCAGATGATCACAGATCGACACATCATGGAGATGGTGGAGAAGATCCCCCTCCATCTCCATCTTCAAGTGATAGTTCTCATCACTCCAATCATGACTCCAGACATACATCTAAGAAACATTTCCTTAAAATAGATGTAAAGTTTGACTTGCCTATGTATGTTGGAGAGTGTAATGCAGAAAAGCTCAACAATTGGATTAGGCAGATTGAGGTCTACTGCTGGATCCAACAGATCGAAGAAGATGAGGTAAAGATTAGTTGGCATCCCTTCGACTGAGTGGCACCGCTCTCATTTGGTGGGATAACAGATTGCAAGGCAACAAAAAAATGGGTAACCTTCTTTCCTCATGGTCAAATTTTGTTTCTGCATTGAAGAATCAGTTTTACCCTCTGGGATATAAACAAAAAAGCATTAATGGAATGGCAACACCCAAGGCAAAGAAAGGGTCAAAATGTGCAAAACTTCACCGAAGAATTTAGGAAAAAAAACATTGAATTTGAGCATTCCATTAGATTTTCCAGAGATTGTAACTAAGTATATCGATTCATTACATAGTTACATACAACACTCATTATTATTGTTCGAGCTTGCTAATATCGATGATACTAGTGTGAAGGCCATGCATCTTGAGACCAGGGGGACACAAGAAGAAAGTTACCACCCAAAAAGAGCCGCAAAAACCAAGAGAAGAGGAGAAAATCCCTCTTGTACACATGGTGAGAAAGAGGGAAATGACGAAGAGAATTGATGGAAACTGCATCCTGAGCTGAGGCCTAGGAGGAATGACAGAAGGGAGAGGCAGAAGACAACTGCCACCCTGCAATGGGATCATGAGTCTGAATCAGAGGAAGATGATAAGGTCATAGTTGTGGGATTTACCCGAGGTAGAAAAATTGGCCTGGGGTCAGATACCAGTGACAAAAGGAAGATTGCAGCTCTTGGGATCGCAGTGGATGGATCCGTCGATCTGGGTTCCGATTTGGGCGATGAAACAAAGGTCTCAATAGATATTGTACCAAAGGTGAAAAGGACAACCATTGCGGGATGACTCCAGGAACTTGAGGAGATCAACCAAAGAATTCAAGTAGAGAATACTGAGCTAAGGAGACTCCTACATGAAGTCGAAAGGAAGAAACAAAGGTTGCTACACCAATTGCAAGTCGAGGACAAAGCCTTGGAAAAGTTGCAACATAGTTGCCTTGAGGTAAAAAGTGACTCTTCAGCTTCATGTACCTTTCCTGATAATGATTTCGCTATTTTTGAAAAACATACTACAGGTATCAGATCCAAATTGTTGAAGAAAATGGGGTATCAGGGGAAGGGCTTCGACATTAATGGTCATGGCATCATAAAACCCATCAAAGTGGAGGAATCACCTCATCATTCAGGATTCGGGTATGTCAGGAAGGAAGTTGGGGAATGCTCCAAAACATCTAATGACCTATTGAAGACATATGACGAGGGAACCAGACCACTTTCCAGTGACAGTGAGGGATCCATAAAACCTTATCAAAGGCACATCAGGGGGAATCGCTCCAAGATGATTCAAAAAGTTTGGAGGAGAAAAAACCATGGTGGTCACTACAACAAAGTGGGACATCAGGGAGCCATGTAAGATATTCTCGGTGCCTAGAAAGTATCGATAAATGAGCCAACATGTGAAAATGATCAACAAACGAATCCACCACAGTCATGGTCGTCCTCTATATTAAGTAAAATATGGTTTTTTTTAGATATAGTAGATTTTTATGGCCACGGTTTGTAAATCATGCATTGCAAGTAAATGTAAAATTGATGATGTGTTTTCCATAACTTCAAATGCAAAGGTGATGTTTGTGGCCTTTTCGTATGACTAGTCAAGGTTATTGGCTTTTTATTATGTAATCCTTGACCAAAGAGTGTGTGCTATAAACTCTTGGAAAGTGAGGGGTTGTTTGAGTCATGTATGGTTTGTATATGATTGCAAAGGATGTACCATCTTTGCATGCAGGTGGTTGAAAGTGAGGATTGGTGAGGATGCAGCCAGTGTGCTGGATGGGTTAATGTTTTTGCATTCATGTGGGCTTCAAAAGGAATGCATCTGAGTAAATATCGATGGATGAAGAAAAAGGTGAGGGAGCCATTTCCTCACTTGCGAATTAACTGAGAAGGCTTTTGGTGGTCCAAAAGCTCTCAGTGGGGAGGATTGATCTAGGTGGATCTTCAGAAAGTACCAGTGGGATGGTAAAAGGTGCAAAACTCAAAGTGGTAGAATTTGAAGAAACTTAGCATCGGATCAAAGTGCTCGTCATCTTGATTCCAATGGTGCGAATGACACTCAAATCCGAGTTCATATGCAGAAGTTAGAGCAAGTCAAAGATCAAGTTTGACTTGTTTAGGTGGCAGGAGGAGATGACATGGAAAAAGTATCAGCAAATGGGGAAATGCCAAGTGGAAGGTTTCCATTGGTCCCGCATATCGCATATTAGAGTAAGAGGAAGAAGAGGCTTAAGGAGAATCAGCCCCAATAGAATCCTGGTTGCGATTGCGATATGGCATATCACAGGTCGGAGGAGGAACAAGTGTTAAAGAATCGGCCTCAGGCATAGCTAGGTTGTGATGCGATAAAATCACAATTGCAGATCAAAGTCGGAGCAGTCGAATGGAGTATCACAGCGGCCTCTGCCAATTATGATTTGTGATGGGGCTTCGGACCTAATAATTTATGAACCATGCTTAATAATCCCGACGGTTCTGCTGTTATCGCAAAACACCTATACGTCGATGGATTCGCCGATTGTGATTTGCGATGGGGTTCCCAGACCTGATATCATATATGTTGTGTTCCATAGTCCGTCAGGTTTGCTGTATCGTAGGGTGCTGGATATACGGGTTGGTTTGTCCGCCAATTGAAGAAAACGTCAAATCCCTGTATTATTATGCTAGGTTAAGGATTCAATACGCCAACTCTTAGTATTATTTGTTGATTTGAGGTTGAAATGTGAAAAAGGTTGGTATGAACTATTTTCAAGGGAGGCTTTTCCATGTTTGTAAGGGTTATTTCTGCATATCTGTGGGATCTGAGATTCTTGTACTAAGAAACAAAACCACCTGCTTAACTTGGTCTATTGTTTGAATTTCTTGGGTTTTGAGGGATTGCTGCCATGCTTATAAAAGACCCTTTTGTATTGGAAGAAGGTAGAGAAGACTAGACGATTAATTCAAGATCCATTGTATAGCAAACCCTGACCCTAGCAGCAGGCCGAGAGCTCATCTTGAACAATAGGGAGGTTTCAAGAAGTTGCAGAAGGCCCTATTTTCCAAATTGGGTGTTTGGATAGGCGTTTTTGCACTATTTTTCGCCAGGAGTTTAGCAGTACCGTCTGTTTCTAAAGCTGGGCTCTCCATTCTTCATCCATTTTCCATCTTGGAGGTATAAGGATTGTAAATAATGTTGCTTGTACTTTTATCTATTTTTATGCCACTTAATGAATGAAGGCCTCCCCACTATTGAGCAGGGCCTGGAGATGTAGTCCAAATTGGACGAACTTCGTAATCAAATCATTGTGTCATGGTTTCATGTTCTTTTGGTTATTTCCACATTGTTTATGTGCTTTTAATTTCCATGGTTAATTAGCTCTATTATATGTAATTTCGATGCATCTATAATTAAAAGATCTTGGATCACACCTACACAATTGAAAATATTTGAAACACGGTAATGGAATAGACCCATGAATAAGGAACTCTATAGGAGGTATTTCGAGAATAGATGAGGGGGAAGCAAGCCTTCTCTAATTGCATTCTCAAACACTAAAGGGGGAGGTAGTTGATTCTTCCATTTAGGAAGGGTGAGAGTCAACTAAGGGGAGAGAAGCAAAAATTTATCACGAAGAGGAGGGACACGAGAAATAGATGGGAATGGAGAGAGTTGCTTAGGAATATACCAGTTTAAGAAGACCAAGAGGGATTTATGGTTAAGGATTGAGACCAGTGGCTTGTCTAAGGCTGAAGAAACCATGATGTGTGGGTTTCCTTAGGACTAATGAAACCACTAGGAAGTTTGTGGATTGATGAAGCTATTGGTTAGGAGAAAAGGACACTCGGGTACATGAGGAAACACTAGGCATGGCCCTAGGTTGGGAACATTGGTACTTGCACTCTCTGAAAAAATACCTAAAAAAGGTGGTATCTATGCTCCCATAGTAGTTTATCTAGCTGAGGAACCTTCCCATATTGAGCTCTCCTCCTCTTGTATTTGAGTAGTGGCTTGTCTAGGGCTGAAGAAACCACCAAGAGTGGCTTGCCTTAGGACTAGAGAAACCACTAGGAAGCTTGTCGTTTAAAGAGCCTACTAATTCATAAGTAGCTTACCATTGAAGAAATTTACCTTGTCATATTAAGATTACTCTCTTGATTTAGAGATGTGATTCTGTTATAGACATTTTTGTGCCTTACAGCATGAAGCATGAAATGTCAATAATCTAAGGGATCCAAAGTCCCTAAACATGTTGTTCCTACCCCTAGAGGAATAAGGTCAGCAAACCACAGCACTAAATATCAGTTCTCCACCTGAAAACACTCAAAAACAAGTTAATTCCGGATCATGTCAACTGCTCCACTGAGCATCTGCGCTAAATGTCAACTGCTCCACTGTGTACCTGCACTGAATGTCAACTGCAAAGAAGGCTACCTGCGCTGGGCGAGTTTGGCCAAGTGGCACAGTCATTCCTCAAGGTGTCAATGCCCAGGAAGCTTCCAAAATGACACTTGGATCAGGGAATTCGACTGGTGATGAGTAAGAGGGTCTAGATCTCCAAGTGGAAGCAAGAACCTCCAAGTGGACTCAAGAACTGAAGAATAACTGAAGTGGGAGAGGACACTAGTCAGCTTCATGCCAACCTCAAGCTGACTCATCCTTTCTCCAAAACTCCTATATATAGAGCTCTCTCATGAGGTCTAGGGAGGCTGGAATCTTGTGAATGTAAGGAAGTGCTGTTGGTTTGAGTATAGAACTATTGGGTGATTTGCTTGAAGGAGGTGAAGAGGAGATTTCTTTCTGCTGGGAGGTGATGCTGGATTGGGCCTCTTATGGTTGTATCACTTCCTGAACTTTACTTCTTCCATTAATAAAGCATTTGAGGTTCTTCTATATGCATGTGTTTCAATGGTGTATTGTTATACTTGTGTATTTGATTTATTCTAATCCTTGAATCAGTTATGAATGTATGCTTCTTGTAGTTTCCCTCTCTTGCCATTTTGCAGGATCTTGGTGTAGCTGGGCCAGTGAAAGAGCAAGGAGCTGGGAGCAAGAAGCAAAGAGAGAAGATTGGATCAATCATTAGCAGAAGACATCGGTTAGTGGATCTCTTTCTCCCCTCTCTTACATCTCATAAAGAAGTAATCTTGAATAGCTTTGCTTTGATTGTTGCTGAGGTACTATCACCCTTAGAGTGGGATAGGGTCATTCCGTATTGGATACTTTTCCCAACAACAAATTGGCGACTCCGTTGGGGATCGTATCTTGTTGGTTGTTTGTGTTTTTGCTATTCATTTCATAAACACAGGGAGTACTGAATCGAACCACATTTGGAGCTTTCAAATGCAAAGTAGAGGGCAGCTACTCTAGCTCAGTTTCTGGGCATGTTTATGATTTGAAGAGCTGATCCACAAGGACTCTGAACAGCTCTTAGTGATAGCTTTTCATCCCCCTTTTCATCCCTTAGTGTGTACTTGACTGATAGCTTCTGATTTGGCCAAAAACTGTGAATTTTTGAGCAATCTGTGACCCGGAAACTGATGCAGGCACTGTGAAGGCAGTCTGCATTTCAGCGCAGATCCCGAAGGGTCTACCTGCGCTAAATTTCAAACTGACAGTGTACCACCTGCACTGAACCAGTTTTGCCTAGTGATACTGGGGTTCCCTGCTGTTTATTGCCCTGTTTTCATCCTTGTTTTTGCAGCCTGTTATCAGTCAATGTACCTATCTGAAACCAACTTTCCTTGCCACTATTCTGCCTTGGTTGTATAAAGAAACTGTGTTTGTTCTTTGTGTATTTCTTACATCATTTGCAGTTTCCCATAACGAAAGTGAACTAGTCTTGCTGTGGCCTCTTAGATCTAGACCTGTGATAAGTGTCATTTTGATCTTGAAAGTTAGTTTGTTTGCTGTTCATAGCTGATTGAGCTTTTGCTTTCGTCATATGGTTTGAATTTATATATTTCTAGTGTCGAAACAAGTAAATCTTAAGGTGTCTTTTGATTTTGGACAAGCTTGTTTGCTTTCACTTGAAATTGAATTCAAAGTTATACAACAACTTTCTTTTTGTATTACATCAACATTAAGGAAGGGAAAAGAAATACTTGCATTGTGCATGTGCATTTTGACAGTTTGCATGTTGATTTAGGAAGAAGTGCATTAGTGTGTGCTCTATGATCTGTGTGAAAAGATGATGTCTTTCTTTTCCCTCAGTAGTTAAGATTTTCAAAGTTGAAAGATTGAAAAGCTTGCTTATCATCTTAGACTGCATTTAGGAGTGTTATCATACATCTCGTGGTGATCCATAAAGGCAAACTGCTAAACAAGATCAACCTTAAAATAAATTGAATTTACATAACAACGCGTTGAAACATAACGCAAACACATAGAGGTCTAAGCTAGAGACGTGTTCCGGCGTCGTTAAACGTGATATCTTAGCGTTGAGTGGTTGGGTGATTCCTCCACGGTGAAGCGATAAGTATCAATACGAACTTGTGCTCCCACGTACCGTCGCGTATATATTGGGAGACCCCTATAGGAACAAAGCCTTTATCCATAGGAAGCCGTGTCGGCCGCCCTACTGATCGCAATGCAGTGAACACAACATTCACAAAGATCGACCACTCGTACCGTAAAACGTATTCTGTGGTTTTGCGAAAAGTTTGGCACACCCTCTGCCTAGAACTCCAGAGTAGTTTCTTTTGGCCTTTTTCAAACTCTATAACTGAAAAAGTCCATCCGAGCATTTGTCACTTCGGGCTCGTTAAAACATCGAAGGAGACTAGAGTCATCTTTAGCTTTTTCTCGACTCCTAAAAAGTGAAAAAGCAAGTTGTGTCTAAAGCGTCGTTATAAAATTTATTTTAAACGGAACATAATCACCTCCTATTCCTGCGTTGATCTGTAGGTTGAGAACATGGAACGCCCCAACCAAGGAATTCCACATGATGGAAATCCTAGTCCTTTCTCCTCTTGGGGAGAAGTTGGTGCGCCACACATGGAAACATTGTCGCTTCCAGGACTGACAATTGGCCTGCCAATTTGGCTATTCTCAACCAATGTAGTTCAGAACACCATGGTTCCTAAACAGTCAAGTCAACAGTTAGATCAGCCTAGAGCTGCCCACCAGCCTTCTACTTCCTATAATTCTTCCTCCAATCCTTCATCTTCGCAAGGTAGAGCCGGCAAAAGCCAAGCTCCCATGGAGAAGAAGGAGAAGAAGAAGAGAGAGAAGAAGAAGAAGGAGCCTAAGGCGACTGGGGGCAAGAAAAAGACATCTGACAAAAATCCACACACAGCACAGACCGGGCCGAAATTGCCATGTGTCATATGTAGAGGAGACCACTTCCATAGAGATTGTCCCTGTATTCCCCGGATACTAAGGGACTGGTCCCCTCGTTTGCACAATTCGGGGGCATCAACCTCTGATAGCCATGTTGAATGCTTACCGTCAACCAGCGAAAGTGAAGGTTCAAGACAAAGAGGGGGAGCAAGATCCCCCTGCAGACTGTGTGAAGGCAATCACGCCATCCACCGTTGTCCCTTCTTAGACGAAGCGAAGAGAGTTTTGGAAGATCGCCCGGTTTCACCGTTGAGACTTCCTCCTGGATACAAAAAACTCGTGCCAAGTCCTTCGTTGGTTGAAAATACAGCTGGCCCGTTCAAGTGGTCAGCTGAAGCGTCAGTCATTGAAAATGAACCTACTGAATCCAGACCAGACGAAAGTCTAAAGGTCGAAACGACAATTGACCCGGTTCTGCCTTCAGAGGTTTCATCTTCAAATGACACCGTCAATGAAGATTCATCTTCAAACGACACCCTCACTGAAGAGAATAAGGATGACACCATCCAGATTCTTTTCATCAACACCGACTCTGATGAGCATCAGGGCAATGCGCCCATTCCTTTATCGCAGGAAGGAACATCGTCAGGGTCATATCCGGCCGTATATTCGGTCCCACCACCAAGCAACCTGGTTGTGTCCTTTGATTGGAACCAACTAGGCAGACCCCGGTTGCCAGCCAGTATACCATTCAGAATCATCGTCCAAATATACAGAATGGTAATGGCTGGAACTATCATTGATGAAGGGGCATCTGTGAGTATCCTTTCCTCTATTGCTTGGAAAGCACTGGGTTCCCCGGCGCTTTTTCCTGAGATAAGAAATCTCTCGGGTTTTGATAAAGGAACTAGTCGACCATTAGGGATCCTCCCCAATGTACCTGTTACATTGAAAGGGAAGACCGTTCAAATGAACGTGATGGTCATTCAAGGACCCTTGGATTATAACCTACTCCTTGGATGAGACTATATATATTGCATAGGAGCAATAGTCTCCTCACTCTTTAGAGTAATGTGTTTTCCACACGAAGGAAAGATGGTCAAGCTCGTAGACCAACTTTCATTTCCAGGATCACGCATCGCAAATAGTCACATACCAACCCTGAATGGTCTATTCAATCAAGAAATGTCTCCACCCCCAGTCCTCCTTCCCGATGAGTGCGAGTGATTCGGAAAGATGGGACTGGAACCCAGGGGGCATGCATCCTGGTCTGCTTTGGGTAGAGAAAACCTTGGGTATAAGATAGAATTTCCGTGGGAGAATATGACTAGTCCGTACCCTGTCCGTGGTTGGAAGAGGGGTTGTTCTGGAATAGGATTCTTTTGTCAAGGATACGTGTTTGACAACAGTCATTCACCCTTGTCTATTTCGGTAGACAGTGCCGAGGAAATGTTTTGTTTGGAAGATTAACGAAACAATCTTTGGGTAACCAGAAAGAGGCAAGCCTCACCCTTTAAAACAAATGTTTTGACGGATAAGTAGGGGCAGCCTTGAAATTGTACTTTATACCTGGGGGCATGCAAACCTTTTGGAGTGCAAGCCAAGAGCGGTTATTTATCTGTTTTTTGGATTAGTCGTTTCCTAACTTGCATAAAGAAAGGATGTGGGGCAAAGGTCAAAATTTGCCAAATTAGGAGCATAGCTTCATGAGATAAAGCTCCATAAAAAATAGCTATCTCACAGGAGACATTCATATCTTATGACTGGTATAATCGAGCAGTTTTAGCACATAGTTCATGCTCGTTAAAAAATAAACATAAGGATCGAGCAGTTTTACCGCGGAATTTATGCTCGTTAAAAAATAGAAAAGCGAGATCCGAGCAGTTTTAGCACATAGTTCATGCTCGTTAAAAAATAAACATAAGATTGAGCAGTGTTTTTGGTACATTCAAGCTCGTTAAATAAAAAATGAACCTATCCCGGTAAATAACCATTGTGATCGTAAATTTATTAGCCATAAAAAGCCTTGGTCGTGTTTTGCACCTGCCACCTCCATTCCATTTGGCCGATCGTTCACCTCCATATGATTGTTTACCCATTTTGAGGAACAGTTGCGAAGAGTGATTTCACCTAGCCATCCTTGTGACACTGCCGTGATTGGAAAATTCCAACCTGTACCTGGAATCTGCTGCTATCCCTGTTTATCACTCGTTCCTCAAAAGACGAGTCTTCTTTGAGCTCTTTTCATCTGACTCGTAAAATATGAAAAGTTTGCCGAGTTTTGGCCTTCCATCTCGTTAAAATGACCGGAAGAGCTATCCCTCCTCTAGATTTTAATCTTTTTGGACCTGAGGGATTATTGCACAAAAAGGTCGAGTGCTTGTTTTATTTGGCTCGTTAAAATTATCGAAAACTCATCCCTTCTGTATTGTTTTATACTTTTTCGGACTTAAGGGATTAGATGACGAAAAAGGAATTTTGGAGTTAACTTTCTGTACCTTTTCAGACTCTCTAAAAATGAAAAGGACCGAGTTTTCCTTGTCGTTAGACTCATTAAAATGATTAAATAGCGACAAACTTGTCTTTAGACGAGAACGAGTTTCCCTATCGCTAGGCTCGTTAAAACATAGCGATGGGCTTGCCCGAAGGGCAGGTTATAGAACAAGCATATGTGATCCTCCTCAAGCTTGACAAAAATAAAGAGGTACTGGTTAGAAATGACTGGGGAAAAATTGGGAGAACCTCAAAGCTTTAATGGTAGCAAGTCGCTCTTGAACATGACACTTTTCCTCCGTATCACATCGGGTTGGGTTGTTTCATTCACCGGTCTCATCACCATGGTCTTCGCCAAACCATCCACATTTGGGGTAATGCTACCGATCCATCGCATCAGTGTCGTTATATGTTCAAGAGATGTTGTTCAGAGAGAGTCAACCGTGTCCCATCCACTGCCATACATTATCCTTCATCCACCCATGATCGCCACCCTGAATCATATATCACAGATTGTTTTCACCTCCATTAAAATCATTAGATCCGTTCCGTGTCACTGATGTGGGATTCATTAAGGCCCTCCTTTGACGGATCGCTTCTTGTCGACTTTAGCTCATTATCCAAGAAGTTGATCTAGGAACAACCCCCCCAGTACTTTGAAGCTTGCATGCCTCAATGGCAAGTTTCTCACTTCCGGCGACAGGTATACATCAATGACCTTCGACCAGAAGATTTTGCGTGGTGTTCGATGCCAAGTCCTATATTCACACCACGTGAATTGTACTGCAGTACCTTGAGGATCATTATCATTATCGGTGATTCCTCTCGCGCTTGTTAACGGTTTACATCATTGACCGGTAATCAAGCGATGTCTTTCCAGATTCGACTTCAGCGCAATTCTCACATGGATCGACTTGTACTTAGAGTGAAGATCGAACGAGTTTGAAGACCCCGAATCTAGTTTCATCCATCCGGGCTGCGATATATATTCAGGAAATATAAAGACATTTGACATGTACATCATTGCAGCAGATGATCATCCTACTCAAAGGATGATAATTTCAGCAGAGAATTATCAGTCTACCATCAGACGATCGTCTGTTCTATGTACCAAAATGAATTTATAAAGCTGAGCATGGGAATGCCCACCTCAGCTAGATCATGAAAGCAGAATGAAAAATAATGTATTGTATTGTATTTTATTACAGGTCACCTCTCAACGATTGAATGAACTTCGGATCCTCCTGATAAAGCATTTCACCCGATAAACGACCTCATACTTTAGGGGGCAACTGTTATAGACATTTTTGTGCCTTACAACATGAAGCATGAAATGTCAATAATCTAAGGGATCCAAAGTCCCTAAACATGTTGTTCCTACCCCTAGAGGAACAAGGTCAGCAAACCACAGCACTAAATATCAGTTCTTCACCTGAAAACACTCAAAAACAAGTTAATTCTGGATCATGTCAACTGCTCCACTGAGCATCTACGCTGAATGTCAACTGCTCCACTGTGTACCTGCGCTGAATGTCAACTGCAAAGAAGGCTACCTACGCTGGGTGAGTTTGGCCAAGTGGCACAGTCATTCCTCAAGGTGTCAATGCCCAGGAAGCTTCCAAAATGACACTTGGATCAGGGAATTCGACTGGTGATGAGTAAGAGGGTCTAGATCTCCAAGTGGAAGCAAGAACCTCCAAGTGGACTCAAGAACTGAAGAATAACTGAAGTGGGAGAGGACACTAGTCAGCTTCATGCCAACCTCAAGCTGACTCATCCTTTCTCCAAAACTCCTATATATAGAGCTCTCTCATGAGGTCTAGGGAGGCTGGAATCTTGTGAATGTAAGGAAGTGCTATTGGTTTGAGTATAGAACTATTGGGTGATTTTCTTGAAGGAGGTGAAGAGGAGATTTCTTTCTGCTGGGAGGTGATGCTGGATTGGGCCTCTTATGGTTGTATCACTTCCTGAACTTTACTTCTTCCATTAATAAAGCATTTGAGGTTCTTCTATATGCATGTGTTTCAATGGTGTATTGTTATACTTGTGTATTTGATTTATTCTAATCCTTGAATCAGTTATGAATGTATGCTTCTTGTAGTTTCCCTCTCTTGCCATTTTGCAGGATCTTGGTGTAGCTGGGCCAGTGAAAGAGCAAGGAGCTGGGAGCAAGAAGCAAAGAGAGAAGATTGGATCAATCATTAGCGGAAGACATCGGTTAGTGGATCTCTTTCTCCCCTCTCTTACATCTCATAAAGAAGTAATCTTGAATAGCTTTGCTTTGATTGTTGCTGAGGTACTATCACCCTTAGAGTGGGATAGGGTCATTCCGTATTGGATACTTTTCCCAACAACAGATTCTCTGTGAAACAAGGGACCCATGTGATAACACTGATTGAATTAAAGTTATTGAGATTGCAATGGTTTTCTTAAGGTTGAGGAATACCACTGGGAAGATTGTGGTTTGAAGAAAATACTAAATATTCAATATCTTTCCACTAAGTAACCTTCTCATGTAATAAAGAAATTATGCTCCTAGACTAGAGATGTAAGTATTTGTGGTTATAGAAGATCCCTTTGATCAAACTAACTGAGATCAGGCCTTGTGACATGACAGTAGAAAAATATTGAGAATAGTTGAGGGAAGTATGTCCCTATGCATTTGGTTATATGAATGGTTGGTGGGCAAAGGTTGGCTACCTTTAGAGGCCTTGTTTCAATTGGAAGTACTAATTTTACAATGTCAAGCACTCCCCTCAAGCTTTGGAATCTAGCTCAAAAGTGACAACTGCAAGAAAGGCTTGGTAGAATTGTGTCTAAGGTTGGGGGGAGAGTTGAAGTCATAACCTTAGTTACTGAGCACATTTTATAAGATAAGTGTATACTCAAGCCTTTGTACCTTATATTTTAAGCACATGTTTAATGTGATGGCTTAAGCCTATTTTGGTATTGATTTAATGTGTGAGTTTATGCTTGCAATTTAATATGGAATGTGAATTCCTTCACACTTGAGGAATACTGACTTCCTATAAGATTCTTGTTAAATGAATGGACTCTGACATGCATTCATGAGCTTGTTTCCATTTATTATGAGCCTAAGAGGCTTGCATATTTTTGAATTGTTATGATCTTGAAAATTTTCTAATGGGCCTCAATATAAATGGATGGATGATCTCTAACTTAATTATTATGTAACTAAGAAATTTGAATTTTAGGCCTTATTTTATCGATGCCAAATATAAATAAGATAACTTTTGTACATTGTATATATATATATCTATATCTATATATATATATATATATATATATATATATATATATATATATATATATATAATTTTCAGGACTAGGCCAAAGCCTTTATAAGCACAAGAAGGATAACACGAATTTTGTGTATGCACACACAAGATAAGCTCAGGAGGGATATCCATAAAGAGATTTACCACCACACACACACACACATGGTGGTAAATCTCTTTATGGATATCCCTCCTTATATATATATATATATATATATATATATATATATATATCTATATATATATATATATATATATATATATATATATATATATATATATATATATATATATATATATATATATATATATATATATATATATATATATATATATATATATATATATATATATACTTGAATGAGTGGGACTGAGACTTAAGGCATTAAGGGCATAATGCTCAAATTGTAATAATCCCTTGTGTTATTAAGCGTAGTGACTAAGCACCGAGGGTAGAAAAAGGCCCAAAACATATTTATGTATGTTGTAGGCGCTGGAATTCATTAGCTGGGTGCAATACCACTGGGATTTTGTCCACGAAGTGATGTGGCACTAAGGTACCTGCTCGGAGGTGAAGTCATGTAGGAGGGAGGTCCACGAAGGAGATAAGACCTCATGTGATTGGTTGAAGCACTCTCCGGTAGAGTTGTGGTTGGTAGTTTGGCAGAGTGGGGTTCCACGTAACCCTAAAAGTTCTTCTCTAGAAGTTTCGAAGTGGGGTTGTAAGCGAAACTACTAGGATTTTATTCCTGGGGTGAGGTGGCATATAGGGGGATCGCACAACATGTATGTGTGGAAGGGGGTTTCAACTTTATATTATATATGTGTATGTTTTGTGAGCCATGTAAAAGACATAATGTGACATCGATCATGGATAGGTCGACAACAAGGGTAGAATTTCCATGTGGGTGGTTATATGGCTATAACTTGGGTAGCCGCGTGGGAGCCATGTGGTAGGACAGATGATGTGGCGAGTCCTGATATTCTAGACTTTCAGCAGCCATATATTTTGATCCTGGAGTCGAATTGAGGAAATTTTTATATCATTGGAAAGGTCTTGATGAGACGAACACAATGATGTTATCCATTTTAAGTTTTGAGGAAGTTGAAAACAATCGAAAAATTTAGACACCATTTCCATAATAGGACATTCCATATCGGGCCATCAAAATAACTACCTCCTTCTACCATTAGTAGGGGCTAGGGGCAATAAGATGTGTGTTATAGAGTGGTATTAGAGAAAAGGTTCAACATTGGACCTTCAGAGATTAGGTAAGGCTTTGAAGCATTGTGATAGGTGTTAAAAACCTAGTTATAATGTAGATCAATTCTATATGTTGCTTGATAAGCTTGATTGTCTTACATTCATGTATCCTAGTGCTAATGATTTGACATGTTTTTTATTTTTATTAATGTACTAAATCTGGATGTAATGTCACAACTAGATTTACGTCAACGAATTTCCAACAACATGCCAAGGTGATAATCTCTATTAAGCATTAAATTTTTTTTAAAATCTAATAATTATGCGTGTGGATAACACATAAAAGACACTAAGGTTCAAGGATATGAGGACAAGGATGGTGCAATATAGCTCCGTTCATTCACAACATTGATATGAAGAAGAAAGGATGGTTGAAGAGGAAATATCGGTTGAAAAACAAGGGGAGGCATACTCTCCTGATTGGATGGAAACACTAAGGAGCTTAAGAGCTAAATTTAGAGCTGTAAGGTTGACAATGAAAGGCTTGTCAAAGCATAATAGAAACAAGCAAAATCCAATGCAGTCATATTGCAAAGCCTGTAAGACTTAGAAAGGCAGAGGCAACATGAGTTGGGGATTAGTCATAGGGGTAATCATAGCCCTTCGGGAGAAGAAAAAAGAGAAAATAGAGTAGATGGGAGCATCTAGAAAGAAGCACAAGATTCCAAGTGAATATATAGAAAAAAGAGGTACTATATTTTCTGGGTACTCTACAGATAAATATAAGCACCCATGAGCAACAATATGAAGACACCCAAAAAAAACATCACCATTATCACCATCATCATGGTATAATGAGTGAATATGAACCAAAGGAATTTAAGAAAGCGAAGCTTCATACATTTGATGGTGAGGTAAAGAAAGATGAAGATGTCAAAACATGGCTATTGGGGATGAAAAAGTTCTTCACAGTTGATAACTACTTTGAGAATATGAAAGCAAAGGTGGCTACCTTCAACTTGAAAGGAAAGGATGATGTTTGGTGGTAGGATTTAAAGAATGTACAAGGCATAAAAGAAGAGGAGTTGTCATGGAAATAATTTGTGGAAAACTTTAAGGAAAAATACCTGTTTGAAAGGTAAATTGATAGTAAGGCCAAGGAGTTCTATGAACTCAAAATGGGGCATGTGTCTAATGAGGGGTATGTTACTAAATTCCTAGAGCTGTTGTAGTATGTGCCTTACCTCAAGGAGGAAAAGGAATAATTTCAAAGATTTATTAGTGGAATCTTTCATTAATTATCAAAAGCTCCTTGAGCCATTAGTCTTTCATGCATGTCTCATGGATGTATGACTTCTCTTTATATGTTTACAATATATGTTGATGTAATAAATACTAAAGATAATGAACTATTTCATTGCTTTGGATATGGATCTTGTTGAGTGAGTGTTGTTTATGCTTTCATGATTGTTGTTTGTCTTGTAAACTAATTTGCAGGTTGATCAACAAGTTTACCTCTCTTCACTCGTGTGTCTCTTCTAGGATAACAATATTGTTTCCTTACTAGAGGCTCATCTCTTTCTTGTTCGTGGAAGCTCCCTTTACACTCTACATTCAATGTCACACAAATATTACATAATTTCTACCCCAAAGATGTGTTACAATCTCTTGTGTCGTGTTATGGCCAAGGAACACCTCTAAATCACTCACATTGCTGGCCGAACCTTATAACCAGATGGGGATCCTACTTCAAATGGTGTGAGGTCTCATTGGTACTTCACATCAGGGAGACCCCCTCCATGTTGGCGACATCCAACACTATCAACATAATCCAAATTGTTATACAATGATGCAAAGGCAACTATTATGTTGGCTACACAAGTGCCAAGTTGTTTGTTACTCTGAATGAGCATTTTGACTTTGACCTTCTCCAATTCTGCTTCTTGCCTTGTCTTTCTGGCCAAATCTATAGGTGCTTCCTTGTACTTATTTCCCCACTCTTGGATTGTGTTGATGGCAGCATGAATTAATTTCAGAACTTTTACATTTTCTCGCGACCTCTTTTGCATATCATGGAGGGGGACTACTGCCTTATGCAAGTTGATCATCTCCTCATAAAACTATCTCATTGTGTCTCCCAGTGCCTGGATTTCACCATATATATCTGCTTGAAGATCCTTCAATTAAGAACCCATGGAAGATAATTGTTGATTCTCATCTTGGAGATGTTCTATTTGTTGTATTGCAACATCCAAATATTTAGCCATTTGCTGGTTCTCTACTATCAAGAAATCTGTATTTTCTTTTGTAGCTTCCACAAAGGCCAAGTTTTCTGCTGCAATTGTTTGTGGATTATTTATGGTGTCAATAACAATCACCTTCTCAGTATAAATTAAAGCAGGATGAACTAGATCAATGGGGAAGTATTTCCTCCTTTCATGTACTATTTTTTTCTGGATCTCATTAAAGTTCAAGATGGAAACATCCATGATCATGTTATCATCTTGAGGAGAGACTCCCATCTCACCACCTGGGATGTGACCATCTGTAAGGGGAGGCGAAGGTAGATTGGTAATATTTTATTCAATGGGCATGATGTCGACCTCTTGATTATGCTCCAGTTGCTTAACATCCATGTCCTAGGCTAATATCTTCTCCTCAACCTCTTGTGAAAACTCATGATCCTTCTATTTTCTGTTCTCCTCTTCTAGCTGTTTCTGCCTTTATTCCTCCACTTGTTTCATTCTTGCTTCTTCTTCCTCCTTTCTTTTCAGTTCTTCCCGTGCCTGCATTTCCTCAATTTATTTCCTTTCTTTCTCTTCCTTCTGCACCCACTCTTCTTGTTTCCTCTTCTCTTCTTCCCATTCCTTCCTTTTCCTCTCCACTGACGTAACTTATTTTAGAATGATTGGATCAACTTTGAACTTACAGAGCCACTCCTCTCTTGGGTTATGGGAAACCTTCCTCTTGTATTTGATACTAAATGGAGTGCACTCTTCAAGCTATTTTTATTCCTTGGTAACACTCTATTTTGGAATTTCATGGGAAGGGGCCTTCCTCGTTGCTTGGTCCATGTGACTGAGAGACATTATAAAAATTCTTGATCTTTTCTTACTTTAGCCTGGCATAGGTATCGTATGGCTAGAAAAAGTGAAAATTGGCATAGTGTCTCTTGCAAACTCATAAGGGATTCTATCTATGAAAATACAAAGTGTCGAACTTAAGGCTTTTAATTTCCTTTACTCCAGCTTGTGCTACCTTCAAGTTAATTTCATAGGATCACACTTGGAAAGGAAAAAAAGGCCAAGGTGCCTTCTTCTTTCTCTGTAGTACTGAAGATAGCCCCGTGACAATATGATACACAATCTCTTGCATGATAACTTTATCTATCGCATACCTCAACAAAACATGAGGTGGGTACTAATAGCCAAAAACTCTAAGGTATGTACCATTTGGTGAGGCAAACCAATCTTCTACTTCCACCACTGAGTTCATTGCCTCACAAGACATGCAAGGGGCCTCTTCTTCAAAGATCATCTGGTATAAGACCTTGAATAAATACTCAAAAAGTTTGTTGAAGACTCCTCAATATCTGCATTATGCCAGTAGTCTGCAATAAATGTGGATAGGAGGCTCCTTAGGTGTCCATTTCCATTCAAAACTAGGAACTCATTACGAGCACATATTCCGTCTAACAGGTATGAAGACATGTATAATTGTTGTTGCTTTCCTTGTGGTGTGTTATTTTCCTTATTTAAATTAATATTTAACTACTGAGACACCATATGAGACTAGTTGAATATCTTCCCTTTTGAGACGATATGATATAACATATAGGCCCATCCTTCTTGGAAGGGTTAAACATTCCTATGTCCATAGGCTCAGAAGCATAAAAATGTCAAGTATCTAAACACCATTCTCAAAGACTTGGTCTTGTAAGTATTGTTAGGTGTCTAACAATTTTGCTGGTTCTTTACACAATGACTTGACCAGTTCCTTAGCATTCAGATAGCTTGAGTTTACATAAAATTGTGAATCCAAATGCTGCTCAGGCTTACGCAGATTATAGATCAAGTGGATGTCATGTGGTCGTTAGGAGACAAGATGCTACCCACTAGCACTATTCAATGACATGCTCTTGGTATCTAGGCCTTGCAAAATCCATATAATAACATATGCACATGAAAAAAATGGGCATCTGCAAGCGACCCTGTAGAAACTTGATCATTGAATATTGAAGTAAACTTGCCTATCTTCTAGATATTATTTATACTTCGTCGTAGTGATTGCATCCTTGATGATATGCCAAGGGACAGTGGAATCCTTCTCAATGTAACATTGTGTATTTGTCAAGATGGGAACTGATATTGAAGGACTATCAATGACTTCCTTGGTATTTCTCTTTGTG
This sequence comes from Pinus tabuliformis, assembly GCA_031772625.1. NCBI lineage: Eukaryota > Viridiplantae > Streptophyta > Pinopsida > Pinales > Pinaceae > Pinus > Pinus tabuliformis. The sequence continues at coordinate 518,118,590 of CM062819.1, forward strand.
GCCTCCTTTGATGTTGATTGCTTGGGAGGCATGGTGCTATATGATGATGAAAGAGTGATGTGCTTGGGACTTGTAGTACCTGCTGCAAGAGTTGCACTCATGGTGATGACAAGTTAGCTCAAAATATTAGTTTAACAATAAAATTTAAAGCAACAAAAATAAACACTTAGGGGAGAGATTACATAATACTAGGCTGCAAGGAGACAAATTGGGATCAATAAGTGTGTAATGCACAATGAGAGAGATATATTGCATAATTCCGTTTGACAAGAGATTGGATTGTGGACTAGAACTGCACAAAGAAGAGTCTTAGTTGACAAGGAGAGACAAGGATTGTGCAGAGTGCAGTTTCAGTGGCCAGGTAGGGTCATTGTTGGTTGGGATTGAGAAATGCACAGCTGGAGGAGGCAAGGGACCATGCAGTGTGCAGTTGAAACTGGTAAGGGAAGGGTCTTGTTGCTTGGAATTGCACAATGCGTAGTGGGAAAGGCCAACAAGCCTTAAGGATCACGTGGTTCAGCTTAGGTGAGAGGAAAACTCTGGAACTGGGATTGATTAAGGGACATGTGTATATTTATATAGCAATTAGTTAGATCAATCATCAACACCAACCAAATAAGTTAATGCAAAAGGAAGAACATGCATGCATAAATACACCTAGCAGCAGTAATTGCTAGTAGGAGAAAAGTCAAGAAAGAAATGCGACACTTGTAAAATGAAATCAAAATACTAAAAGACCACTTGTATAAGTTAATAATAATAGAAATGACACTTTATAAAAGAACAAATTTGAAAAGAAACACTTGAAAATGAAAACATGACAAAAGCGACAGAAAAATCAACAAAAACTGACACTTGAGAAACTTACCTGGAAAAGCGTTTCAAATCAAATCCAAAGCTCCTTGAACTCATGAGGATGGCTAGAGCTCCAATATCGAATGTGAAAATTATCTCTAAAATCTTCTATTATATATATTTTCTCTCATGAGATTAGGGTTAGGGTTTCTAATGCACATGCCTAAAATCAAGGAGAAGACACCCTTGTCCTTAGATCTGAAATGGAAACTTGTGCCACACTATAAGAGAGGAAAGTGAATTCCATATTTTCTAGGGATAATAAGTTGGCTGATCCATGGGATTGTGCAATCCACTAGCAGAAAATACTGCACAATTCCTAGTGATAAGGGATTATGCAGCTCACTAGCACCATGGATTGCGTAGTTCGAACTCACAGTGAGGGATTATGTAATTTTCTTGCTCAATGAATGCTTGTCTCACGATATTGTGAATTCCAGTTGCTCAAGGAGTTGCGTAATCTCCAGTGGTAGAGGATTGCATTGTTTCCAGAGGAAAGGCAAGGAATCAATGCTAGATCAAGATAAGACTTTGCTTGTGTTGAAGAGAGATGTTTTCTTTCCTTCAGAAGTTGTGCAATTACCATCAATAAGAACTAGTGATTATCATGAAAACTCAGTTAATACACTGAAGTGTTAGATGAAAAGATAAGTCATTGAAATACTAAACAGTTGAGAGGAACACTTGACGACAATGAAAAGGCTAGTTCTTATAGACAAAGGTAGGCTCCAAAATCAAAGCACAACCAAAATTTTGGAGGGGGGTTATAGTAGCTACAACAGGTTCCTTTCTCAAGTTGTGATGAGACAAATTTAGACCCATGAGATGAAACGTCGACCTAATTGTGCGACATGCCCCTTCACCTCACCGTGGTTGAGTATAAATTAACAAGTGTTGAGACGAGTTGAATATAAATAGAGGAAGCAAGAAGAAACACGTGTGAATATCTCTAGAATGAATCGTAGGTCCGAATAGATTAGAGAAAATGCAAAGGACTCACTTTACCCTTATGGTAGAGAGGCGTCTATTCGAGTGGAGAACTGGTCGCATACTTTGTAGGAAGAACAAAACAAGGTTTTGAGATCAGGTTTACAACAATAGGTCAAGAGGAGATTAGGATGAGACAAAGTAGCTTACATGCATATGCCGAGGAACCTTGTTCCTGAGTCATGCAAGGAAAAGGTTGGAAAAAGTTTGGGTGTTTAGAATTTGTATTTAAGACTTCATTTTGGGAAAATCAAGGGATTGTTCTTGTTGTAATTTTTGGAGGAGGATGAGGGCCTAACCCTTGTAAATTCACAACATTGCATTGTAATTGGAAGACAATTATAAATGTAATTTTTAGGAAGGACCAAGGGTCCCCTTCTCTATATTTGGTGTACGATTTGTGAGAAGTTTTGTTTTGTATGAATGTGACATATTATCATAGCACAATGATGATGCGTTAATGTGGACTCTTCTGCATGAGGCAGATGCTAAATAAAGTTTTGAGCATTATACTTGTCTTAATATTGCATGTTGGATTTCACAAAAATAATATATCTAACACATGAATAAGAAGTTTAAGTGCTAAAGGCATAGTATAGGAGCCAAGTACTTGTATGTTGGCCACTTCCACTACGAGGAACCTCACTGGTGCTGCACGCCGAGAGGACCTCGATGCACCTTAACTTGAGGAGCACTCCAGGGGCGTGATAGTTACCTATCAACGAAATAAAAAACATACATGAATGTAAATAAAGTAACTCGATTTTAAACATAAAGTATATATTAAATTTAAGTATTAAGGGGTTTTCGCAGTATATTATATTAGATATCAGTTTTTGGGATTCAACTACGTTAAGTAAGTTATTCGTGTATGACCATTTCCATGAGAGGTAGTCGTAACTAACTAATTTCTCATGATTTATTGAATAGTCCACTTAGCACTTATTTCATCGGGTGATGCTCATAGGGGTGAAGAAGTGGTATTGAGCCAGAGGCGATCTGGGATGGGTGACCTCCTAGGAAGTCCTGGTTACCAGGTGCAAGCCCGTAAGTGATGATTGACGCTATGTGATTCATTTCACTAGTTTCAATCCCACTTCTTCACCCCTGTGAGCATCACCCAATGCAATGAGTGCTAAGTGGACTATTCAAAAATCATGAGAAATTAGTCAGTTACGACTACCTCTCATGGAAATGGTCATACATGAATGACTTACTTAATGCAGTTGAATCCCAAAAACTGATATCTAATATAATGCACTGCAAAAACCCATTAATACTTAAATTCAAAAGAGTGAAGGGAACTCTACTTGAATGGTTCATGAGGCACAATACTTGCTAAGGTTTTGCAAATGGGGTAGCAAGCTAAGTGGGCTTGATTGTGGGGAAAACTCCATAGTTAAGTGCGCTTGAGTTAGAGGTGATCTGGGATGGGTGACCTCCTGGGAAGTCCTGGTTACTGGGTGCAAGCCCTAGAAGTGATGATTGACACTATGTGATTCATTTCACTAGTTTGAATCCCACTTCTTCACCCCTGTGAGCATGACCTGATGCAATGAGTGCTAAGTGGACTATTCAAAAATTATGAGAAATTAGTCAGTTACGACTAACTTTCATGGAAATGGTCATACATGAATGACTTACTTAACGCAGTTGAATCCCAAAAACTGATATCTATATATTATATTATATTAATGGAAAATAATATACTTAAATATGAAAAACTAGATAAATATTATAAAGTCTCAACAAGAACAATTCACACCTATTTTTTCTTATAGTGTACGTGCATAGCCTCTTTATGTGGGAAATAGATTGTGAATAAAATGATGGGCATTTTGTTTCATCTAGGGTGAGTTTCATCCTTCTTGGCCCTCACACATGTATTTGTGTGTCTATTTTCATTTTCTAGCATCAAAGTTTCTCTAATATCATCCTCATTTACCACAAATTTGTCCTTTCCATTACTGTGATATTTAAAACAAGAACAATTATCTCTTTCTCTACAATGATAATTTCTCTTTCATCTTCACCACATATATAAGATGAAAAATGAAAATTCATTAAAAAATCAAATGGTTCATCTAATCACATAAGAGTCATATTAAAAGTTGGTGGGCCTACAGGAGCACCATCAAGTCAAATATTGCTTGATATAAGTCCTAAATTTCATAAAACAACAAGACAATATAAATTTTATGTAGATTTACCAATTTAAATGTAGTTACATACCTATATATCCCATTTGAAGTCGATCCCCAGGCTTATGTTTCTCTGAGCCTTCTCCCGCTACCAAACCGACTGATTCCTCCCTACCTATATGGGATTAACCTATGTCGTTTCCAAATCTAGAAGACTTTGGACTTGAAGTGTTCTGGCCCCTGTTCCAAAAACTCCAAAAACTCCAAGAAAAATGTTAAATTATCCTAATTTCTAGTAGCATCTCAAGCCCCAAACCTATCCCTTACTATACAAAACTCCTCCTTTAGTGTGATTTTTCCCTTGTCTTCCATTTTCTCTGCCCCTCTCTTCTATCTTCCTTGTTTTCCCTCCCCCCCATCTTATAATAAAATCTCCCACTTTCCCCAAATGGTGGCCACCTTATTAGAGCTTTCCTCCGACGATGAGATAAGGTGATAAGGTTTTATTGAAGTCCGAAAAGGAATCCACCACTTACATTAATGGTTGACAAAAAATCCTTCCCTTTTGATAACACATATATCACATTCACCACCTGCATTAATAGTCGACAAAAAATCCATCTATTTTGATAAAACATATATCTTATTAAGTTATGTAATATGTGATTAATATGTGTTTAAAATGCAACAAGAAAATCTCATTTTGACCTTGCCTTGGTCAAACTAGAGAAAATTTGAATTTCCACATCAGCATAAATCTTGGAGGTAGTTAATTGAGGTGACATGGCACTTGTAACTCAGTTAACTCAATTAATTCGAGTTCGGGAAGCTTGAGTTCAGTTCAACATGATTGATTGCTAATTTGTAGCAATCTAATTCAGTTATATTAAGTTGTGTTCAGTTAAACTAGTTCTAACTGTTGGAGGAAATAGTGGAAGGTTAGTTGAGTAGTGTGACTTCAGTCAAACTCAGTGATCATCCAGTTAACTGATCAATCATCCCAAATTATCTAATGCATGTAGATATTTCAAGTTACCCAGTTGAGATGGAGATTCCAAGGCAATGTACTATCAGTTGTAGACTATTCCAATGTGTACAGGTGGTGCATGCAATCAGAGATCCAACCTTATGGATTGCACAATCAGTTGAGGAAAAAATACCCAAATAATATGGTATAATTAATCAAGGAACAACGCAAGGAAATAGGGGCTTGGAGAGCTTGAAATTTGGCTAATTTTTGGCCAGAGTCAGTCAGTCAGGCAGAGAGATAGACTATACACTTGCAGGTTATGCTCAAGCTTGAGCAAGCATATGTATTACATCTCTATTCTTTGATTAATGCAATACAAATAGGAGGGTTTTGAGGAGTTTCTTTCCCCTAGATAAATCTCTATGTATGTGTGTTATTCTTATTGCATGTTTATGATTTGTACTCTAGATTGTGAATTGAATTCCATAGAGCAATAAACTAGGTTTGAGTCCTGTGATTTAGTTAATTTCACAAGCAATTTCAAATATACACCACAATTTTTACGTGGTATCAAAGCTGGATTCACATTAAAGCAGAAATTTTAAAGTTGTTTCTTAGAAGGTTCAAACTTACAGGCTCAATGTAGCAAAAATTATTCAGAGCTAGAAGGATGGCTTTATATGGAATAAAACTTGAGTATGCCCTTGAGGGAAACTCAAATTTTTTTGCTTGGAAGGACCACATGGAGGCAATGCTGGAAGACAATGGATTGAAGGAATTTGTTGATAATAACATCCCAAAAATAGGATCAATTGATGCCCATGATCTAGCAGAATGGAAGAAGTGTGTAGCTAAGGCGAGGAGAATAATATTGGAGGGAGTACGAGACCACATTGTCTCCAATCTCCATGGAAAAGAAACTCATACAATGTGGAAGACACTGACATATCTGTTCCAGAGTAGAAATGACCACATGAAACTGGTGCTCAATGATAAACTTTGAAATATCAAGATGTAGAAGAATGACTCTATTCAACAATATTTGAGCAGGTTCACAAAATGTCACGATGAAATTGCAGGAGTTGGTGTTACAGTTTTGGATGATGATTTGGTAATCCTATCCCTTCTAGTCCTTCCCAAGAGCATGAATAGTTACCAAGATTTGGTGAATGGGAGGGAGAAACTACCGAATTGGGAATGCTTATGGTTCGATTTGGTATAGGAGGAAATATGGCAGAATACCAAAAATGAGACTTCATCCAAGGGCGAGGATGAAGAAAACTGTGCATCAGTTGGAAAGGGAAAAAAGAGAAAAGGGAAGAAATCTAAATCCAAACCATAATCTAGCCAAAGAGGTAGGAAGAAAGGCTTGTCCAAAAATAAATGCCTCAATTGCAATGAATTCGAGCACTATGCCATGAACTTTCCACACAAAAATTCATCAAGAAGATCTCAGGAGGAGCAGTAGGTGAAGATTTCGCATCACAGTTCGAGCTTGATTTCACTATTATTGCATGCATGATGATCACGGTGATGGGGAGCGTATTGTACTTGGAAAATGGTGCTTCATTCCACATGACGGGGAATATATATTTTTCAGTGACTTGGAGGAGAAATATTTGCTAATGCACATCAAGATGGGGGAGGATGGAAAGTACATTGCGACCGAGATTGGTATAGTCACCTTTTGGAGGAAGTCAGGCTCCTCACTCAGACTTAAGGATGCTATGTTTGTTAAGGGCCTAAAGAAAAATATCATCTTTGTTATAGTTTTGGAAGACCATGGTTATGATGTGATATTCAGCAAAGGGAAAGCATTCCTGAGACACATAAACACATGATAGGTGAAGTAGATCGAGGTTCATGTGAAGAACCTTTATAATCTAGATGTGGAAGACAATACTGCATTAAGGCAACGAAGGTATATAGCTGCAATGTCAATGAACTTTGGCATAGAAGACTTGGCCATTTGCATCATGGAACCTTGAAGATTATGCAATATATAACCATAGGCCTCCCTAAAGGATAACTTGAGAAGTAGGATACATGAAAAGGGTGTACCTTGGGGAAGTACACAAAATCCACATTCCATGATCAAGACAAAAAAGAACATGTAGTCCTTGAAAGGGTCAAATCTAATGTATGTGGACCTTTCTCAATATCCTCCACTACCAGTCATAAATATTATGTTATCCTTGTAGATGATTTCTCATCGAAGTGTTGGATCTTCTCCATGCGGAAGAAATATAAGACATTCTCCAAGTTCATTGAATTCAAAGCACTGGTTGAGAAAGAAACTAGCAAGAAGGTGAAGGCTCTCAAGAACGATAATGGAGGCGAGTATGTGTCGAATGAGTTTAAAAATTTTCATGCAAAAGAAGGCATTCGACGGGAGTTGAAAACACCTCACAACCCACAACAAAATGGGGTGGTTGAGAGGAAGAACCATAGCATTGTGGGAGAAAAAATGGAAATGTTGCATGACCAAGGCCTACCTCTAGATTGGTGGGTTGGAGCATGCAACACAATAGTCTATTTGCATAATAGGAGTTCTCATCAGATTCTTAGCATAAGTACACCAGACGAAGCTTCCTTGGGAAGGAAGCCAGATGTGTCACACTTCAGGATTTTTGGAGTCTCTGTTTACTATCATGTCTCCAAGAATCAAGGAAGAAGCTTGAGTCGAAAACAAAGTTGGGGGTTATTTGTGGGTTACACATAAACTCCTCACAATTATCATGTGTACTTTCCATCCATCAGAATGACAATTGTGCGAAGGGATGAAAATTTTGATGAGGATAAAGAAATGCAATGCTCTCTTGAGAGGGAGCTTCAATTGCAACCAGAGTAGGAGATTTTAGCTTCGAAGGAAGAACCTTAGGAAGTTGTGGAGTAGAAAAAAATTGAGTAACAAAGAGTGGAGACAACCACTCATGCAAAACCATCTAGAGAAGGTAGAAAAAGAACCAGGAAATATGAGAGATTATTTCATGATGCCAGAGAGAATGTGGGAGAACCACTTCACAGTGAAGGAAGAGAAGGTCACCTGATCGGTACACTAGTTACATGGCTCTAATGAATGATATTATAGAGATTGAGCCATTATCCTTCAAGGAAGAAGTAGAGAAACCTATATGGGTTGATGCAATGGTGGAGGAATACGAGTCCATTGTAAAGAACAATGTTTGGGAAGTGGTACCAACACCAAAAGATAAATCAGTTGTGGGTTCGAGATGGATCTTCAAGGTAAAGCATGCAACAGACAAAAGCATAGATAAGTATAAAGCCATATTTTTGGCTAAGGGATTCTCTAAAATTGAGGGAACTGACTATGAGGAGACCTTTTCTCTAGTAGCAAGGTACTCATCCATTAGATCAATTCTTGCACTGGCTATGTAGATGGGGTGGAAGTTCCACTAGATGGATGTAAAAACAACATTCCTCAATGGAGTTATTGAGGAGGAGGTGTACATTGAGAAACTATAAGTTTTTGAGACCTTTGATCTAGAGTCGCATGTGTGTAGACTCAAGTGAGTGTTGTATGGTCTCAAGAAAGCACTCTGTGCTTGGCACACCAAGATCGAAAACTATCTCACTAGGTTGGGCTTCACCAAAAGTGAAGCGGATGCAAACCTTTGTCATATTATGGTTGAAGGAAAATTGTTGATTATTATCTTATATGTTGATGATTTTCTTTTAACGAGTGATGAGAAGTTGACCAGATCTTGCAAGGGGGACCTTGTAAGAGAATTTGAAATGAAGGACATGGGACTCATGCACTACTTACTCGATTTTGAAGTATGGCAAGGAGATGGGGAACTATTTGCATCTCAAGGCATGTATGAAAATGAGATATTGAAGAAGTTCCACATGGAGGGTAGCAAATCCAAGGAGACTCCTCTAGCAACCAACTGTAGGAAATAGGATGCCACTTTAGGTGAGGAAGTGGCAGTTACCATTTATCGACAACTTGTGGGTTCACTAATGTATATTGTGAACACACGGTCATATATGTGCTATGCATTCAACCAATTGAGCCAAGCTATGGTTATGCCAACCAAATTATTTTGGAAGGCCACTAAGCATGTTTTACGGTACCTCAAAGGCACTACCCAGTTTGGACTGTGGTAAAAACAAACAGAGGGGGTGAAGCTATGTGGCTTCACAGATGCAGATTGGGTGGGGAGTCCATTAGATCGAAATAGTACATCAGGTGGAATTTTCAAAGTTGGGTACAAAACTATTTCCTGGTACAACAGGAAGCAAATATTTGTGGCACTCAGCTTAGCAAAAGCAGAATATGTGGATGTAAGTCAAGTAACATGTGAGGTGATTTGGATGAGAAAGATACTTGTGGGACTGTTTGGTAAGATGACAGATCCAACTATGATCTACTATGATGATCAAAGTTACATCAAGCTCTTTGAAAATTCTTTATTTCATGATTGATCCAAGCATATAGATATCTAGTATCACCATTTACTAGACTGTGTGCAGAGGCAAATAATGTTGCTAGATTACATTCTGACAGAGGAACAAGATGTTGACATTTTGAAAAAAGCCTTGTTAAGAAGGAAGTTCGAGTTCCACAGGGGCAGGATAGGGGTGGTTGATAATCCCTTTCTTGCTGAGAGGGAGTGTTGAAAATGCAGCAAGAAAATATCCGTTTGACCTTGCCTTGGTCAAACTCGAGAAAATTCAAATTTCCACATCAACATAAATCTTGGAGGTAGCTAACTGAGGTGACATGACACTTGTCACTCAATTAACTCAATTAATTCAATTTGGGTAAGCATGAGTTCAGTTAAACATGATTGATTAGTAATGTGTAGCAATCTAATTCAGTTATATTCAATTGCATTCAATTAAACTAGTTCTAACTATTGGAGGAACTAGTGGAAGGTTAGTTAAGTAGTGTGACTTCATTAAAACACAGTGATCATCCAGTTAACTGATCAATCAACCCAAATTAGCTAATGCATGTAGAAAATTCGAGTTACCCAGTTGAGATGGAGATTCTAATTAGTTGTAGACTATTCCAATATGTACAAGTGGTGCATGCAATTAGAGATCCAACCTTACGGATTGCACAATCAATTGAGGAAAAAATCCCTAAATAATAAGGGTTAATTCCTAAAGGAAAAACATAAGGAAATAGGGGCTTGGAGGGCTTAAAATTTGGCTAAGTGTTGACCAAAGTTAGTCAGGCAGGCAAAGAGATATACTTTACACTTGCAGGTTGTGCTCAGGCTTGAGAAAGCATATGTATTACATCTCTATTATTTGATTAATGTAATACAGATAGGAGGGGTTTTGAGCAATTGCTTTCCCCTAGATAAATATCTATGTACGTGTGTTATTTCTTATTACATGTTTATAATTTGTGTTCTAAATTGTGAATTGAATTCCATAGAGCGATAAAATAGGTTTGAGCCTTGTGATTTAGTAAATTTCATGAGTAGTTTCAAATCTACTCCATAATTTCTACAATATGTTATATAATTTATGGTGGTATTTTGTTTATTATGCACTTTGGAATTTGTACAATTTGGATAATTTTATAAATACAAATTTATTTATATTTCTTAATTAATTTAATTATAAATATGAATTTATAATATTTGTTTATAAATATAAATATAAATATAAATATATTTTATATTTCTTTATTAATTCAATTATAAATATGAATTTATAATTTGTTTATAATTATAATTATATGAATATTTCTTTATTCATTTACTCATAAGTACAAATTTAAAATTTTCTTGTAAGTTAGGTATTCAATTAGTATGCATACTAATACAGTGCGTGCAACATGCATATGTAGCTATCATATGCATGCGTCATAGGCATGTTAATATTCCACTCTATATGTAGTTCAAGATGGGTCATAACACCCAAGAACATTGCCCATAGGAATACTAAATAGTGTCATCAATATTAAATATCTCATTTTGTTCACTGATGGTTTTTGGTGCCTTATCACACAAAGGATTTAAAATTTATTCAAAACACTTATTCAATATGTTATTTTCATCACTAATTGAATTTGGTGTCTTGTGATAATGGGCTCAAACTCTAGTTAGTAGACATATCAAGCTTGAGTGAAATAAAAGGTGATTATACATTTTCTTTAACATCAGATAAATGACTCATTCCTTTCCCATTTTTAAAACCACCATCCATATTTGATGAAGATGGATCATCAACAACTATAATATTTCACTGCATATATTCAATAAAATATACCCATTATTAAAAAATATGTCAATAAAAGGATATTTCATTTACTTCTTTATAGACTTATTTAGTTAAACATGTAGTAGTTTACAAAATGTATACTTGGTGACTCTTCAACAGATAATATATCATCCTCAGACCAATGGGAGAGAGAGAAAAATTTCTCTATGGTAAGAAAATATGTTAAAATAAGAAGTGATTTTATTAATATTGTGTAACATTGAATTTGTATCTAAACCAAATTTGAATAGCTCTTATCCCTCATCAAACATTTAACATATCATATTCTAATTTTGGTCCTTTATGATTTTCTGACGAACATTTTGTTTAAATGTGGATTTTATTTGCTTCGATTGAGCATTGTATTAGTAAACATGTATTTTCATGTGCTCCATGGGATTTACACTTAACTATTGAGCACACATTACCCCTACAACATGAAAACAAAATGAATCCATGAGTACAACGTGAAAACAAAATGAATCCATTAGTAAAACATAATTTAATGAAAATATTTGAAAATAAAAATATCACTAAAAAAAACCTCTTGCATTTTGAATATCTTTTCAAATAACAATAATTTCAATAGCCTTTATGTTCTTCTTATAATGGTTTTTAATGTCACAAATTTTTTTCTCCAGTTATGATCTCTCCAATTTGGATTCGAATCTAAGCTTGTCCTTAGAGCCCCCATCATGGTCCAACATGAATTTTATGGGTCCCCAAGAATGTATTTCCTTTTTGTGTTTATTAAATGTTGAACACTTACTATGTTGTAGAGGATTGCATTTCCTTTTTGTGTTTATTAAATGTTGAACACTTACTATGTTGTAGAGGATTGCATTGAATAGCGAAACAATAAAAGAGTTGTGTCCATTGCTATCCTTAAGGACTTTATAAGTTTAATCTTTCTAAATTAGATACCTATTAATATATTTAGTTCATGTAATACACTACACCGGTAATAAAATAATTATTTATTTAGTAAAAAATAATATTCAAAAGTTCAATTGTTTAGAGATAATAAAAACTTGCATTGTCACCATATTATTCAAATCTATGCTTTTTATTCTACGCCTCCATCAAGTCAAAAACCTATTAAACTAATAATGTATATATCTTAATAAAGATCATGTAAAATAATCATGATAAACAAAAATGTTACAAGAATCAAACAAAGTGTTATCAATCTTCCATTCCATTTAATGAAGAGATGCATAGTGCTTCTAGTTCCCTTTTTGGAGATAGAAATCCACACTTTGATATAAGGGCAGTGAAGGGAATTTAACTCCATAGTAGATCAAACTATTGTTGGGAATCACGATTGCCGTTAAATCAAAACCCACAGGTGTTAGCCAATGATCACATCGCTAGAGATTAGGATCCATGAGAGGCGGTTAGTCCAAGTCACGAAACACACGAGGAGCGTTGGTTTATCCAATGTCCAACAATCTCCCCCCAACTCGAACCGGGTGTGTATCAAACTTGTGACCTACACTCTAATACCACTTGTTGGGAATCATGATTTCCATTAGACCAAAACCCGCAAGTGTTATTCAACAATCACATCTCTAGAGATAAGGATCCATGAGAGGCGGTTAGTTCATATCACAAAACACACGAAGAACGTTAGTTTTTCCAATATCCAACACCCACTAAATTGTTGCTATTTTTTTTATCAAATTTTCAAGATGTTATCAAATCCAACCTCCACATATTGAGGTTCATTAAAAGTGGCTAGAAAGCTTGAGGAAAAATGTGTTTCTAATTTAACATTTCTATACCATATAAGCTAAACACCCCCACACAATCTCAACAGTAAGATGACTACGAGACTTCAAAAGTGTCTAGATCAAGCAAGCTTTATTACCTATATCAAAACCATAATTGGTAGTGTTTTGTTGTGAGTTTTCTTCAGTAGCCAAGGTGATTTTCATATCAGTATTTTGGTTTGTGAATGCCAATGGCTACTATCCAAATTCTATATATTATAGTCCTAAAATGCCTTCAACACCATCAAGAAATTCATACTTACTACTTTTTCAAACTTGAATATAACATTTTTCAGCAACTAATATATTTGTTTCTATTAAGGAAAAAATAATGCATTATCCATGGTACTAATATATGATCGGATGAGAATATAAAATATGTCCCCATTTTGTATCCCTTATGGCATGACAATCCTAATAAATAATCTTGTTAGTCCCTGCTGGCAGGCGGCTGGGACTATAGTAATCGAAAATGTGTTGTTAGCATTAATCTAGGCTAATCTGTATGGCAAATAACCTAAGTTTTTAGCTGCTGAAATTTTTATGGCTTATGAAATTTGTTTTACAGTCTTATTTGGCCTCTTCCCGAGGCAGGGAGGCCAAAGCATAGGTTATATTGATGTGTTCCCATAACATATTGATGTGTTCCCATCACGTTTAGAGAAAATGTAAACTAATGCTAGCATTAGTCGAAGAAATTAAATGTTATGCCACTGATCTTGGAGGTGATATCACTTAGCTAGGCTGGTATTTGCATGTTGACCACTCGTCACTAGCTGCCTTTACCACCAAAACTTATGTTACAACTTATATCACATCATATCTACATGTTGACCACTCGTCACCAGCTGTCTTTACCACCAAAGGTTATGGTAAAGCTTATATCACAGCATGCCCTAGGTTATCTTACCACCCAAGCATGCCATGGGTTAGATAAATAGACGGTTTCACCCACCTATGGTTGGTATTTCTATAGTCGCGGGTTGGTCAGGTAAATAGCTCGTTCGTTGCACGATATAGTTTTAACCATTGTACGATATAGTTTCAACCTGGATTAAGAGGAAGAGCTCGTATGGAGAAAACTCTGAGTCTCTACAGACTGTGCATCTAGAGGCTCCACAATATCATATAGGGAGCATCTAACAAAGGCGGAACACCAATCAGAGGCATGTGAATCAAACGCAAATTTGATTTAGGACCAGGTATGCATAGTGCTAACGGATGCAACGACCTCTAGAGAATCAGTTAGCCTATTCTGCTAGAAAAATGAGTCAGAGTCTGTTAACTGGGTATTTATCATCTTTGCATGAAATGAGACATGTGAACCTGAAGCAGCAGCGAGCCTGGGAGTTTTAGCTGAACAGGAGCAGAGCCTCGTATTTCTCAGCCTCTACACCTTCTCAGCAACTATTGCTTTCAGAACCTCTTGTACGTACTTTGGTTCCATTCCTGAGATCATGCTTTGAGATGAAAACCCAACTCCGAATTGTGCTTCGAGTCTGGTGATCTGGAATTCGTGAAAAACCCCCAGTTAGAACTCTATAGGCATCATGTTGTCATTCCAAATGAGGTCACGAACCCAAGGATAATGCCCTATTACTTGAAATTAGAACTGTGAAACCGAGAGGATCTCCTCCTATCTGGGCTCTTTCATCTGGCTATAAATGGTTTTAAGCCCCATCCAGTCCTCTACTTATCTACTTGCTCTTTTGTTTGCTATGTGCTCTTAGATCTATAGCCAACCCAGAGCTCTTATTTTCTTTAGCGCTCCTCTCCTTTAGCGGAACCTTTGCTTATTCCTCTTAGACCCGTCAAAAAGTCAATATTGGTAAATGAAACCATTAAATGGGACTTTTTTCTGTGATAAATTCAAAGTGAAATTATAGCTTGCCATGAACTTGGTCGGCCATTGAAAAAACGATATCTGAGAATGTATCTAAGCTTGAGTATTATTATATACGTAATTAACCACTATTTGAGATTAGCTCCTATAAGCAGCATTGACCAGAGCTTCTAGGAATGAGTATCCCAGCCCAGCCGCCTCCTCCTCGTCAAACCCAGGATGCTACACTCGCAAGAGCCCAAATAGGAGTAAAAAGGTTTCCCAGCCTATTCATTCTGTTGGTTCAGTCGATGAAGCAGGCAGTTGGTGATTCAGTAGTTCCAGAAGGGGCACAAGCAAAAATTGCAGTCCCAAATGCAGATATATAAGATCAAGATGGAGATCCAGTATTTTCAGCCTTGTTTAAGCAGCAGGTACAGTAGTAGATCCTCTGGTCTATCTACGATCTATACGCCTCAGTTCAGGGTCGCAGATGATTGACCGGTCGATTCAACCTGGCTATGACATCAGTTGGTCTGTTGTGATTGAAGTCTCGTATATAACTGCACGTAGGTGAGGTAGAGACCACTCAAACACAACCAGCAGTCGACTAACTCAACCCCACAAACCAATCATCAAGTCAATGAGCATTCGGTTATACCGAAGAATAAAAACAGCTGGGCTCAACATCACATTTTCGGGCTCAGACTCGCTGCTGCAATTTGTTTCGATGCCGATAGTACCACCGCAGGCTATAACTACTACCATCAACTGGCTACCAGCTGGTACCATACAGTGTTTGACGGTTGATATGTTTACTACGTGTACTAGTTGAAGGGTCGGTAGAATCGTAAGGTTCAGGGTCAAAAAGTTCTCGAAGTCTCTGACGAACAAGACCAGCTGCTATAACTCTCGCTCTACTACCAACCAGCACATCCTAGGTCTCTAGGGAATCATGGGTCTATACCATCCACACCAGTACCTGGTCCGCTATGCAACGCCAAATTGAGACATTCATTCGCAATTACCCTTTGCAGTACCAACAAACGTACAAATCGGAAACACGACCTTTATAAGCCTTTACATGTTCCTTTGTGGCCATGTGAATCTTTATCTATTTCTTTTCTGGGTAATAGTTTGTGTTCCAGGCTTTGAACCTATCTGCTTTGTTGCTGGGGTGGCGTTACAATAGTAAGACGGTCCTCAAGCGAGGGGTGATTCCATTTAAGTTTTTCAAGGCCATCTATTTTACTAGGATAATGACATGTACATGTCTCATTTCATAATCTTATTGCAACGTGGGCTAGTTTCATAATCTTATTTGCAACGTGGGTTGCATGCAATCAAGGCATGAGCACCCATGAGTCTGAAGTTGGTACACATGTTTCTTCTTTTGGTTTTCTTGTAGCATTCATTCTGATATTTTATGATTAGGCAGAAAATACATTATGCATTCACATTGATACCAATGTTATGCTCATATTTTGATCAAAGAGTTGCGTTTCTCTTTATTAATGTGTTTGGAAGTTTTCAGGACATAGGCTTATGGTTGTTGTTCTATATGTATTTTTAGTTGGTATTTTAATTTTGATAGCTTCATTTTTCGTTGTAAAGTGCTGACCCATCTAACATAATCTATCTTTTTCATTGTAAAGTGCTGACCCATCTAACATAATCTCTCTGTTCTACTTTCATTTGGTCTTTATTTTGTTGTTTATTTTGCAAATAAAGTTCACTTTTGCATTGGTACCAAGGTTAGTTTCATTTATTTATCTGGAGTGAAGCTTCTTTATGTTCACTTGTAAGAAAGATTTCATGAATTGGCATTATGGTTTATGTTTTGTATGTGTGTTACTCATTGTATTCTTATTATTTTATATTTTTCCTCTTTCAATATATTTATTTCTCTCAATTTGTTCTCAGTTGTAGATAAATTACACGTTTGAATTGAATTGATATCACAGTTAGTTCATTTGTTAATCATGGAATTGGGTTTCTCCTTGTTCATAAAGTTTTCGGAAATTGGGCTTATGGTCTCTTTTCTAGTCTCTTTTCTGTAAAGTGTTCATCCAACTAATATTTGCATTGATGAAGGACCATCTTCTTATCCTGCAATGTATACAGAAATGTTCGCTTCAGGTGGAAGAAGAAACCACAAGAGGTGTGGCATATCTCAGAGCTCTACTAGTTGTGATTAGTATAATAATGGTTGTGATTCATATAATAATGTTTGGCATATTCCCAAAGTTTCTTACCAGGTAAGAAAACTTAACAATAACTGCTACAAACTTTTCTGTATAGTTGTTACTTCTGATTTTCTGTCAGAGTTGAATTCTTCTGGATAATTTAAGGCTGAAAAACAATCTCATTGTTTTTTACCATAATCAATCCAAGAAGTCTGAGAAATGTAAATTCAAGCAAGATATCTCTCAGAAAATGATGCCAAGATTCTACTGAGAACCAAAATGGAACTCAAGTCTATGGGCTCTCTTCTCATTCAATTTCAGTTGTAGGCAAGCATCTTCAAACTTCAGATGAGGTTGTATAATAGCTTTTCAAGCTTACGCTGTCTTCTCATTCAATTTCAGTCGTAGGCAAGCATCTTCAGACTTCAGCTGAGGTTGTATAATAGCTTTTCAAGCTTACGGTATTGTTTTCTTTTTCTTAGTATTTTTCCCACCAAATTTATCCACTGCATATTGTTTCTAATATATGAGTCCTGTGCCCTACACTATTTCAGAATCTGAATGATAAAACCAATCTTGAAGTTGTTTGGAAGGCCATTAAGGCTTCTTCTCATTCTAGTTCTATAACAAGGACAATAGAGAGCGAGGTAGAGTTTGAGGTTCGAAGCTCTAGTCTCTTTATTAGAAGTGGGGTTGATTGCAAGGGTAACTAATTAGTAGCAGGCTCGGTAGTAAGGAAGTGGGTTGTTCAATAGCACTTCTTAGTAGCAGGCTTGGTAGTAATGAGGTGGGTTGTTCCGTAGCACTTCTTTCTATATATCCCACCACTAACTAACATATCACGAAGTCTTATATGTTGCATTCCACAATGACTTATATATCGCTCAAGGCAGAGAGCTCTCCATAGTCATTGAAGTAACTGTACTACTGCTCCTGTATTTTGAGTTGAAGTAACTGTACTGTTGCTCTTGAATTTCTTCAAAATGGGCGTCTTTAGGTATAATAAGCAAGTTGAAAGCACCAGTTCAAACTCATTATTTATAGCTTAGACTCTTCTATCTTTCTACCTTCACTACTTTATTAAGTTCGGTGCCTGTAGCTACGTTCCACTTAGCCACCCCTAGCTGACCTTGAACGATTTATTGGTGATGCAGATCCCAATCCAGTTGTTGACTTTTAAGTTGAATCGCAACCTATTTTTCACAAGTGAAAAGGGTGGGAGTAAATGAAATAAGTGAATGTGGTGCTAGTTGGAATCCCAACATTCGAGCCAGTTGTTGTAGCATCCTTACTTGCGTCCCTCCATGTTCTTACATTTCTAGTTGTTCCCCTCAGTGATGATGTTACAGGATTTTCTTATGTTCAAAGACAGAGTCCTAACATTAGGATCTTGACTATAGTGGTCTCTTATCTTGTTCCTACAAGTGGTGCAGTGAAGCCATTTGTACTAGTTCCTCGGACTTCTCAAAGTCTTATAAGGCTTTGTAGTGTTGTTCCTAAACTTTGTGCCGGCATTTGCTAGTGTTCCCACTTGTGGTGCTCTATTATTCCATGATGCTCCGACTTGTGCTGTTATGGCATCCGCTAGTGTTCCAAGATGTGGTGTTCTAATATAAGCATATGTTGCTATAAGCATCTCTACTTGTTTCTACAAGTGTTGTTCAGGCATTAGCTAGTGTTCCTACTAGGTGCATTGTTGTTCCTATATTCTATGATGTTCATCGAAGTCTTGTTGTGCTCTCTACGTGGATCTGGATCTGGATTCACTGACACTGAATCTTCTGTTTCAACAACGGGGTCTGCTGCTGTGGTTCCAAAAGCCGTTGATGAACGGGAACCAGTAAATGATTCCGCAGAGGAAGGAGTTTCATCCTCAGTGTTGTTTGGAAGGCCATTAAGGCTTCTTCTCATTCTAGTTCTGTAACAAGGAGTTAAAATTGCAGTATGTGTAATTTCACCTAAGAAAGCAGGTACAACACAAAAAAACTTGGACTTATGTTTTCTCAACGATTTGAAGGACGGTAAGGCAAATTTAGGTAAGGCATACTCAGCAGGTGAGATGGGTAAGGCAGGCAGACTCAGGTCAGGCACAAAGAAGCCTGCATTTGTGTTCTCATTAGCACTAGGGAAGCAACCTGCATTTGTGTTCTCATTAGCACTAGGGAAGCCTGCACTGGCCTACATGTATCAGAAAGCTTGTCAAACACTTTCATAGTCTGTCAAACACTTTCATTAACCTTTGGCTTTTTCGAACATAGCGTTTTGGTAGGGACTTGATGCTTAGTAGCCTCTCTTGTTTGTTAAAGAATGCTTCCTATTTGAGGGATAATTGTAAAATAAAATATATATCCCTTATACACTTTATGTAAAGAGTTCGAAGAAAAATTCCTATACATAAAAACATAATGAAGATCGCTAAGCACATTAAAAACCATAGTAACGTCTCTTATAATACACAAAAACAATTCCAAATCATGAACTGGGTTTACAACCATGTTGAAATGACAATAGTTTTGAGTGAGAACAAAGATACCAAAAATATAAACTTTTAATAAGAAATGCAATGTCCAAGCCTTTAGTCTACATTTTTATATTTCCAAACCTAAATTCTAGAAAATTCTCCATTATCACCCAAATGATATTGTAGGCATTAATTTCTTAGTATGTAATTTGCAAATATTTTATGACTATTAAACATAATATTTATTTTTATATTTCCAAACCTAAATTCTAGAAAATTCTCCACTATCACCCAAATGATATTGTAGGCATTAATTTCTAGTATGTAATTTGCAAATATTTTATGACTATTAAACATAATATTTTTGTGAAATCCATAATTATAATACCATAACCTTCATATAAATTAAATATAAAAATATATAGAACATATCCATGGAGTAAAGGGGCCTAAGCTTCAATATTCAGGCGCCTAAGTTTCAATATTCATATTATTAGTCCTTGCTTTTGGCAGCGGAGGGACTATTGTGTTCGATGGGCGTTTTTTCAACATTAAATTGTTTTAACTAATTATTACATTTATTTTTAACCAATGTTTCACCGGAAATATTTCACCAAACAAATTTTTATGCAATGTTTTTATTTGGACCTCTTATTGCAGAGAAAGAATATGATTTTAGAAAAACTTACGATATTCCTTTCAAATTTCAGTCGAATGCCAATTTAATGCTAGGCTGTAATTAACATTACTTAGGAAACATTTAATGTTTATGTTTTTCTTCTCCAATGTAATACATATCGAAAGCCAGTAACCCATACCTATCGAAAGCCAGTAACCCAGTATAATACATATTGAAGAATGCCTTCGGCAGCGCAGGGACTATTCATTACATATTGAAGAATGCCTTCGGCAGCGCAGGGACTATTGCATTCGCATTCGATGGGTGTTTTTCCAACATTAAATTGTTTTAACTAATTATTACATTTACTTTTTAACCAATGTTTCAACGGAAATATTTCACCAAGCAAGTTTTTATGCAAAGTTTTTATTTGGACCTTTGCAGAGAAAGAATATGATTTTAGAAAAACTTACGATATTCTTTTCAAATTTCAGACGAATACCAATTTAACACGGGGGCCACTGCCGTAGCGGTAGTCCTTGCCGGGGTGTGAGAAACTCTAACAAACTTGTAACAATGAAATGCTTCACAAGGTTGAATTGGAAGTTGCCTTCAGAATGTTCAAGTTGCAGAGAGTATTTAGCACCTCAATTCTGGCTGAGCTAAACCTTGTAAATTTGCAGTCACCATTAGAGAGCCTTGAAAGCTTATCCGGTGCTTTAGATTTACAAACCTTTTAGCTTTGTACATACTCAGGTACATGTTCTAATGAAGAGTGCTAATCTAAGATCCAAGAAGCAATTTCTTATGGCTAGCCAAATTGTACAGCTACTAACCCATCACACTGGGGTTCTATCAATAATGTTAATCTAAGATGCGAGATATTGTTTGATTTTAATAACATTAAGGAAGTTATTCCCAAAGAAATACTGGCGAACTTGCAACTGAGTGCTTATTGAAGGTAAACGATGAACCACAACCAATTTCAAAGAGAAAATTGATTAAAAAAACTCGAAGGAGAAGGTAAAAGATATATGTATAATATTCTTGATTTTAATAACATTAAGGAAGTTATTCCCAAAGAAATCCTGCCAAATTTGCAACTGAGCGCTTATTGAACGTAAACGATGAACCACAACCAATTTCAAAGAGAAAATTGATTAAAAAAACTCCAAGGAGAAAGTAAAAAATATATGTATAATATTCAACCAAACTTAATATTACATAGTGATGGCAAAAAAGTGAGAAACTCTGACAAACTTGTAACAATGAAATGCTTCACAAGGTTGAATTGGAAGTTGTTTTCAGACTGTTCAAGTTGCAGAGAGTATTTAGCACCTCAAAGGTGGAGAGAACCAAACTCACAACAGTGAGGTAGTGAACTCACTACACTGCCATTCGTTTAATCCTCCACTCTATACATTAATCAAATCCACTTCAATTCTGGCAGAGCTAAACCTTGTAAAGTTGCAGTCACTATTAGAGAGCCTTGAAAGCTTATCTGGAATTTTGGATAAACTATCACAGGAATCTAGATGGAGGTGCTTCAGATTTACAAGCCCTCCTATCTCACTTGGCAATGATTTTAGCTTTGTACATACTGAAAGATCCAAAACCTACAGCCGAGAAAGATTACTGATGGTTTCAGGTACATGTTCTATTTCGGTCGAACTCATTACTGATGGTTTCAGGTACATGTTCTATTTCGGTCGAACTCAAATTGAGAAACCCCAGTTCTTTGGGTTGCCACAATGACCTTGGCAGCAATGCTTGGGCTTTGCGCGTAAGGAAAGGAAACATAAGAAAACCCTTACATTGTGCAGCAGTATGTTCATAAAAAAGCCAAATAAAAATTAAAAAGAAAATGAAAATTTGGTAAAAAAAATAACTTGAATTTTTTTCTTGACAGGAAACGCAGAGAAGGAATTTTTTTTTAAAGAAAAAAAATACAAAAGTAATTTTTTGAAAAAAAAACTTGTCAATATTTTTCTTGAGAGGAAACGCACAGCCCCAATTTTTTTTTTTTTGAAAAAAATTAGAAGCATTATATTTGAAAAAAAAATTGTGTGATTTTATTTATAAGTAAAAAAACTTATTCCGCAAAAATTAAACGAACATATTTCTTAAAAGAAATTACATAGATTGTGTTTAACAACGAAACGCAAAGAACGAAAATATTATTTTGAGAAATTAAAAAAATGGTCTATAAAAATAGGGAAAAATCTTTTTTTTGTATTTTCTGTTATTGAGGAAATGAAAAGTATGCAAAGAATTTTTTTGCAGACTAGAAAAGAAATATGAAAGGTACATATCCCAAGGAAGAAAAAAATGGAGGAAAACACAAAAAATAGCCATGCAGAGGACGCTCTATGAGGAAAAATTGTGGGTGGGCACAGAGAGGGAGGGTCGATCATGGCGATGCATGGTTGGGCCAAAACCTTGGCTATGAGCAGAGACAGAGTGCCGCTGAAGTCTGCCATATTTCGAAGGGAATACGAAGGTATCACTGCCACATGATTATATTGAACGGGCTATCCATCACGCTGGAACTGTAAGGTTTAGCGAACATACTCTTCAATTTAATATCTTACTTCCATTTTGCAACAGATTTGGTTTAATTATATTCGGTATTCAGCAATAGATTCACACTTTATGCACTAGATTTCATCACACAAACAGATTCCCTCGTCAGTAGGCCAAGACCAATATTTTCATATAAGTGCAAGGCATATTCCATATGCCGAACGATCAAGATTTGAACTTAATGTCTATCTGTAAAATTAATCTTTCTGTGATTGTATTGCAGTGGCTGTCCAGGCGAAATAAGAAGGCCCTATATGATGAACTTGAAAAAGTGAAAGGAACCAGTATCATCATAAGCATTTCTATTACCCTAATCATATTCCAGAACACTGAGGTATATGTATATTCGTAGTAACTGCATTGTTATAATTAGGGATATGCTTACATGCACGCCCAGTCAGGGACAAACCAGGGTTTTGCCTCAGCTAATAAGTTATGCAGAAAAAAACAAGTAGGCGAGCAAAAATTACCTCATTAACACGATGTCACTATGGCAACGAGAAAAGGCGATCTTGTGCTGAAACTCACTCTCAAGAAAAGGCAATCTTGTGCTGAAACTCACTCTCGAGAATGTTGGGTATTTTTCATGGGAAAATACCAAAAACCATAAAAACTAAAACTCAACACACAGAGACAGTGCTCTGTTTCCTTCTGCCACATGATCTTTTGTGCACAGGGAAGCTTTTAAAAAAAATCTCAGAACAGAGTATTACACAGCCATAAAACTTTTCTATTCATTAAAATATAAAGCTTGAAACAACATATTTCTTCCTCTTTTACTGAGAGGGATTTACTAAAAATTACATTCAGATAAACTCTGTTACATATTCATCATCTTTGCTGAGAGGGATTCACCAAAATTACTTTCACCCATCAAAAACAAAACTATGTCTCCACCTGAGAATTCACTGTGCTGGGTTTACTGCAGTAAAACCCCTTCTTTTTTACTTTACTGGTGTAAAACTAATTTTACACATACTCAGTAAAAATTTCATTACATTCACCATTTCAAAAAAATACCTATGCGTTCTTTTCTCCTGCATTTCAATGCATACCCAATACATTAAAAAAAACTTACTTAAAACACATGCGCTCCACTTCGTTTTTCATTTATGCACAGGTGTGCAAAAATACATAGTTCTTCACTGCTCCTCCTTCAAATGATCAATACATAATAATAATTCAATGTTGCTTCCCCTGTTCTTTCCTGCTGCTGTGAGCTCATTTTCCACATTGCACTGCTGCTGTGCAAAAACTTCAAGTCTCTTCAGCTCCCGCACGCTTTCATTTTTTTTACAATGGTCAACTCATATTACAACCCACGAGCATTTTTCGTTTTTGGCTCGTTATATATTATTAACTCTAAAACAAAAGCGTATATAAAAACATAAAACCAATGTGCACTTAATTATTTTACATGCCGTAGAAAAATAAAAAACTTAAATGCTTTACCCACTTTCTACGACAATGGTTTAAATTCATTTTAATTCTTTTGCAGAAGGGACATGCGGTCAACGAAGCTTGACTTTTACTCCATGCAAATATTAAATTTGATGCAGGCCCGTATGCAGCTTCAGGCAATCAACGGTGGAGAGCGCGGGAGCAGATCTGACGGTGGAGGAGAATATCGGAAGGTCGTTTGTCACAGAACTTTAGCTTCCGATATGTCAGAGTTGATGACGTATGGTGAGAGCCACGCGTCTGCACCATATCGTATCGGAGGCAAATATACGGAAACAGCTTTTCGCTGGAAGGCGGTGCGATATGCTCTGGACGTTTTGTGGTTTTGTTCGGTGGTTTTGGAGTTATGTACAGCTGCTGAGTCAGCTGCCCACGTCCGCCTGCTGCCTGCAGTTGGAATTAACATTCCAACACTCCCCTTTAATTTCAACTGCTGGGCATTCAATCTTACCCAAATACTTCCTCACATAGAGGGATTCACCAACACTGTTGTTACAAAGACATCTTCCTCACATAGAGGGATTAACCAACTGCTTCTGATGCAGTTCCACAAACAACAAAATAGTCTTCCTCTTAATAGAGGGATTTACCTGAGACTGTGCTTAAGAGCACCTTCCTCATGACATAGGGATTCACCATAACAATGTGCTGAATAGCACCTTCCTCTTGACAGAGGGATTCACTTGTGACTATGCTGAAAAGCATCATCCTCTTGATAGAGGGATTTACCATGTGTATGCTAAAAAGAATCTTCCTCTTGACAGAAGGATTTACCATGACACTGTGCTGAAAAGCACCTTCCTCTTTAATAGAGGGTTTTCACCAAATGACTGTGCTGAAAAGCACCTTCCTCATTAACAGAGGGATTACAAAAAGATACTGCTTTACATGCAGTTTCAAAAACAAACAATCATTGCACTGTTCTTTTATGCTGCTGCATATTCTCTGCTGCACTGTTGTGCCATCTTCTTTGCTGCGTCTACCCCACACTGCTGTGTCTACACTTGTTGTTGTGTTGCTGCACTTCACTTACATTTCTTTGCAAACTCTGCATTGTTGTGCATTCTTCAAAGACAGAATACTCTGTCTTTTCTGGAACAATTACTCTGTCCCACCTTACAAATTTACACTGCTGTGTGTAAATGTTTCTTACATTCACTGCTGTTGCATATGTTGCATTTCAATTCAATGAACAACACATTCATTACAGTTACATATACTGCTGTAAAGAAAAAATTTCTTTTACCTCTGCTGTTGTCCATTACCTTTCATTTCTTCAACAAAACTTCATGCTGCTGCATTTTAGTATTTGCATTGCTATGTGCTTCTCCTTCTTGCCATCATGCTGCTGTCCATAACTTCTTGCTGCTGCATTTTTCATATTCACTGCTGTCCATACCCATAACCATAGACTGTCATCCCTGGGTTTTTATTTGCTGTTGCGTTGCCTCTGCAATTTGCACTGTGGCTGCCTTTTGTTTCATCATACTGCTGTGTGCCCATACACTAACTCTTTACTCTCCATTACTTGCACATAGAGAGAAATCATCCTCACGCTGTTTTGCGCTGCATTCTCCACACAACAAAAAAAATTAACACGGGCTGCTGCCTTTTCTTTTTACACCCTTGCTTCACACAATCTTAGTCTTCATTTTTTTTATTTTCATAATGCACTGCTGTGCAATTCCTTTCGATTTTCTGCTGCCACACACATTCTCATTCACCCATGTGCATTAAAAATCTGTTGTCCCTGTTTTTCTTTAGGCATTTCTGTGCATGTTGCATTGCATACAAAAAAAATATTACATTTTTCACTGCTGTGTGAAAAAAAATTTCATTGCATTCTCAGCCACTGGGCATTTATGCTCTGCTGCGTTTTGCCTTCTTCTCATTTTCTTTTCATTGCTTTGCATTTTCATTCCCAATACAAAACATTTCCATCTGCTGTGTATTATACTCACTCTGCTGTGAGTATATTCTCTCACATTACATAGAAGGAAACTACCTTCCATTGCTAACCATTTCAATGCATGTGCTCCATAACAAAAAAAATTCAAAACTGTTGTTTTATGTTCTATCTTCCCACTGCTGTGAGGGTCTCCATGCTTTGCATACTTTTCTTATTGTGCTGCTGCACTTTACATTTGAGCGTTGTCCCCTTTTCTTTTCTGCTTTTATGGCAGATTTAACTTCATATTTTTCCCTTATAAAAGGTCTTCATCAAAGAGTGACTGTTAAGACAGTTCAACAACAAAAAATTACAAGCTCCCCTTTAATGTGTGCTTGTCTTCTTTTGGCAGACTCTTCTCAAAACAAATTTAGATCCACTGGGGAGTTCAAGGGGTTTTCAGATTGCCTTTCCTTCCTTCTCCATACTTGTGTAACTTTCTTCTTTTGCATGGGTCTAGCTTGTGTAAGAGCCCATGTCAAGTTACAATCTCGTGCCATATGCCCAATGTTATGACACTTGAAACATTCAACATTGTTCATGAATAACATTTCATGATTTCTTCTAAAATTGTTTCTTGGAGATTTTCAGGGACCACAACATCTATCTCCATGAAATGCTCTACAGTCTTTTGCCATATGACCAAAGTTTGAACAAGAGTAACAATAACCATAAAATGAACTTTGGTACCTGGGAGATGGAGGTTTCCTTGATGTACTTCTGAAGCTTTGCTGCCTTGAGATCCTCTGATGATAACCATTGCATCTTACCTCTTTGACATCAGCTACATTTATTCTTGGAGCTGGTTTTCTTCTTGGGGCAGGATTTCTTCTATTGCAGCCTTCATTTTTCTCCTTGCCTTTGCTGGAACTAGGAGCATCACCATCTCTTTCTGGCTTTTCCACATCTCCTTTGCTTAAAGCATCTTCATCCTTGTTTGAGGGTTCACCTACATACCCAAGTCCTGATTTATCAGATGGAGATCTGTGATAGCTAAGCATGTCATCCAAAGCTTGAGAGCTCTTCATGATCTTGTTCATCCCTTCAACCTTCTTCCTGAGGAGGACAATCTCTTCTTCTAATATTTCACACTCATTATTCTCCTTTGTAAGTTGTTCCTCAGTTTCTTCCTTGCTACGAGTAGCTTCAACTGCTACTATTTTGAAGGAGATAATATCTGTCTTCATTTTGGAGATTTCTTCATCTTTTGCTTGACTGCTCTTCATTTTCTTTTTAGCTCCTTGTGCCTGCTTCCTGGCTTCTTGTAGTTCAGACTTAAGGGAGGAGACCTCTACCTTGTACTGTCCAATCTCTTCTACAAGCTTATTCACTCTCATGTGCCTTTGTTCAAGTTGACTTGTCAAGGCATCTTCCTGCTTCTTTGCTTCATTCAGCTGATTTGTCATGGATATGACTTCTTCATGATGTTTCTTCTTGCATTCATCAAGTTCCATCTTAAGCTTGGCGAGCTCTTCATCCCTTTCTTTTACTTGAAGCTTGATGAGGTCAACCTTCTCATTTTCAGCGTCCATGATCGATTCAGAACTTTCTTCTTGACTGATGGTCATGGTCAGTGCTCCCTTTGCATGAAGGTCATGCAGTCTGTCCCATATATCCTTTGCTGATGTATATTTTCCAAGATTCTTCTTCACTGAATCAGGGAGACCATCCAAGATAGTCTTTGTTGCTTGTGCATCATACTCCATGGATTCTTTATCCATCTTGCTGTCATCAATCACTGACTCCCAGACTTCAAACCCTTGAAACTGTAAGAAAGCCCTCATTTTTATTTCCCATATATCAAAGTTCCCATCGAACCTTGGAACCTCAAATACAATGCTTTCAAATAGATTGCCTTCTAGTTTAGCAGAGGAGGGAGACACATTTTTAGTAGGCTTGGAGGCTCTCTTCTTTGACCTTGCCATTCTTATCTAAGCTTTAAATACTTGACTGTGTTTTTTTTTTAATCACTTACTGTTTCTATAACAGTAACACAAAGGAAATCTTGAGGAATACCTTAATCCTTTTCGCTGAGGCTTCACACTTCCTTCAGCTTCTTTGAATCTTCAAAGAGCCTGGACTAGCTCTGATACCACTGTTGGGTATTTTTCATGGGAAAATACCAAAAACCATAAAAACTAAAACTCAACACACAGAGACAGTGCTCTGTTTCCTTCTGCCACAGGATCTTTTGTGCATAGGGAAGCTTTTAAAAAAAATCTCAGAACAGAGTATTACACAGCCATAAAACTTTTCTATTCATTAAAATATAAAGCCTGAAACAACATATTTCTTCCTCTTTTACTGAGAGGGATTTACTAAAAATTACATTCAGATAAACTCTGTTACATATTCATCATCTTTGCTGAGAGGGATTCACCAAAATTACTTTCACCCATCAAAAACAAAACTATGTCTCCACCTGAGAATTCACTGTGCTGGGTTTACTGCAGTAAAACCCCTTTTTTTTACTTTACTGGTGTAAAACTAATTTTACACATACTCAGTAAAAATTTCATTACATTCACCATTTCAAAAAAATACCTGTGCGTTCTTTTCTCCTGCATTTCAATGCATACCCAATACATTAAAAAAAACTTACTTAAAACACATGCGCTCCACTTCGTTTTTCATTTATGCACAGGTGTGCAAAAATACATAGTTCTTCACTGCTCCTCCTTCTTCAAATGATCAATACATAATAATAATTCAATGTTGCTTCCCCTGTTCTTTCCTGCTGCTGTGAGTTCATTTTCCACATTGCACTGCTGCTGTGCAAAAACTTCAAGTCTCTTCAGCTCCCGCACGCTTTCATTTTTTTTACAATGGTCAACTCATATTACAACCCACGAGCATTTTTCGTTTTTGGCTCGTTATATATTATTAACTCTAAAACAAAAGCGTATATAAAAACATAAAACCAATGTGCACTTAATTATTTTACATGCCGTAGAAAAATAAAAAACTTAAATGCTTTACCCACTTTCTACGACAATGGTTTAAATTCATTTTAATTCTTTTGCAGAAGGGACATGCGGTCAACGAAGCTTGACTTTTACTCCACGCAAATATTAAATTCGATGCAGGCCCGTATGCAGCTTCAGGCAATCAACGGTGGAGAGCGCGGGAGCAGATCTGACGGTGGAGGAGAATATCGGAAGGTCGTTTGTCACAGAACTTTAGCTTCCGATATGTCAGAGTTGATGACGTATGGTGAGAGCCACGCGTCTGCACCATATCGTATCGGAGGCATATATACGGAAACAGCTTTTCGCTGGAAGGCGGTGCGATATGCTCTGGGCGTTTTGTGGTTTTGTTCGGTGGTTTTGGAGTTATGTACGGCTGCTGAGTCGGCTGCCCACGTCCGCCTGCTGCCTGCAGAGAAAAGGTGATCTTGTGCTGGAACTCACTCTCGAGAAAAGGCGATCTTGTGCTAAAACTCACTCTTTGCTCCTGAAACTCGCTCGAAACTGAAACTCACTCTTTGCTTTGCCCTTGGCTCACCGCACATGCAGAGGAAGGATTTGTGGGCAAACGTGGACAGCTGTGGACAACCATCAGACATCTGGCACTGGCTGCATGCAGGGCACCGAGAACATGCATGAAAGGAAAACATGGCACCGAGAACATGCATGAAAGGAAAACTTTGAGCAACAAAAATTTGCCTTTTTGATTAAAAAATAAACTTTGGATAAAATAACGATGTCCATTGTAATCTGCCTCGAGACAAGTGAGGTTTACAATAAGAGGTGTAAATGAAAAGTTTGGTTAAAATCTCGTTGAGCGAAATTGGAATGCCAAAACCTTAGGTTAAATTTCGGTGAACAACACGAAAACTAATATAAATTCAATGCATAGCGATCGCTATAGTCCCTGCTTTGCCGTGGGCAGGGACTAATAATGCTACGCTAAACATTTAATGTTTATGTTTTTCTTCTCCAATGTAATACATATCGAAAGCCAATAAGCCAGTATAATACATATTGAATTATTCTCCTGTATAATACATCAAAAGCCAATATAATGGTATAATACATATCGAAAGCCAGTATAATATATATCAAAGGCCACCACTCCAGCGCCCATCACCACTCCAGCGCACGTCGTGGCAAGCTGCATGTCGTCACCTCCTTGGTGTTGGACATGATATTGCCTTTGAAGCTCGAGTTCTGAATATTTCCTTTGAAGCTCGAGTTCTGAGTCACTGTCTGAGGGATTAGGGATTAATCACCCTTCCGAAATCTACTTGTACACAGAGCTAATTTTAATAGTCATTTGAGGCAAGCAACGAAACTCCTGTTGAAGATTAATGAGGCTGTCTGAGGGAAACATAGATCCAGAGATCCATAGCCACAAGCTTGAAGATTAATGCGACCGTCTGAGGGAAACAAAAATCCATAGCCAGAAGTTGGATGGATCAGAATGACTATTCAAGGAGCTGTTTGGCTACATGTCAAGTTGCTGGAATCCGTTCATAGGATGGATAGATTCTTATCGCTTAAGAAACAACCATAGATGTATACTTATTTAGAGGAGGGCCGCGGCTTCTATGTGCAGCGGGTGAACGTTCTATGTGCAGTGGTTTCAGTGAATGGGTTCAGTTAACGGGTACAAAGGTCAAGGCAATTATAGAGATAGAAGTGAGGCAGCATAAGCCTCGCAATTAATGCATATCTAGTTGCCACAAGGTAGGTTATGAAGTGAAACAAAGAACCAAAGCTTTGCCTTTATGCTATTGAATGTATAGAAGATCCAACCTAAGGCCTCATACGGGCACACCGCAGTCTCTAAGGCAGTATATTATATGTACTATCCCCACTATACATAGTATCCCCACTATCTCATCCTCATGAATAGTTCCTTGCCACGGAAACAAAGATCCATAGCCACAAGCCTGACGAAGGTCACTCAGCCTCTGGAAGGGTTTGAGATTATGCGAAGGAAACAAAGATCCATAGCCACAAGCCTGACGAAGGTCACTCAGCCTCTGGAAGGGTTTGAGATTATGCGAAGGAAACAAAGATCCATAGCCACAAGCCTGACGAAGGTCACTCAGCCTCTGGAAGGGTTTGAGATTATGCGAAAGAAATTCGTATGAAGCCATGGAAGAAGCAGAGAGAGCCTCTGTTTTCTCGCTGGATTTGGTTTGAGATTATGCCAAACAAATTCGTACGAAGCCATGGAAGAAGCAGAGAGAGATTTTGTTTTCTCGTCGGATTTAAAGGACCTTAAAGGAGTACTGCGCAACACCCATAGAAGAGCAGAGAAAGCCTCTGTTTTCTCGTCGGATTTAAAGGACCTTAAAGGAGTACTGCGCAACACCCACATGAATTTATGTTGGCTAGCTTCTTTCCCAAAGGCACGAGTTGGCTAGCTTCTTCTTTCCCAAAGGCACGAGTTGGCTAGCTTCTTTCTCGAAGGCGTGAGAAATGGTGCACAAACCAAAAAAGGGCTTCATCAGTGCTTGAGATCAGCGGGAGGTTCGGTAGCTCTACTGGAAAATAAACGTCCTTGAACGAAAATGGAATCTCGATCTTCATAATAGAGAACATGAGAGAAAGCAGAGAAGTTGTCGAAGTTAAGAAAACGTACGTGGTTATGCAGAGTTTCTCTGTCACATCAAACATGGCGGTGCAGAAAAGATCAGTGATGAAAGCAGAGACGGGCTAGGCAGAGTCCATAACTATATTGATGCTACTTTTTGATTTGTCCATAATCTTAGTTAATCGAGTTTCGATTTTCATGTGTTCTACGTCTTCGATCTCGACCTCGTTCGACAACAGCTGGAGAAAGGTGATGTCCAAAGACATGGATGTCATGACGTCGGAGAAAGCAACGCAGTGATCTACAAAACTGCTCTTCACTCAATAATACTTGATTCGAATAGTTAACGATAGGCTGTGTAAGTTTATTCAAAAACATTTCTTTGGAAATGTTTGTGTAGTTCTCTAACCGGGCGTGTTGAACAGAGCAACGAAACTGCGTGTTGAACAAAGCATCAAAACTGAAGAAAGGAGGTGGCAAATTTCCTAAAAATTGAAACAAGCGGCATCCACAAAAATGCATATAAAAATTGAAACAAGCGGCACCCACAAAGATGCATGTCAAGTACGTGTATCACTTTCAATTAACCTTTGATTTAATAAATTATAAATTAAATTAAAACTATGACATTTGTTTATGGAAATTTAATTTACTAAATTCATAGTTGGCATGTTTGATAACTATATTGATGCTACGGTGATGATAAATTTATCATGGAATAAAAAACATAAAACCATCCACCTTAACCAAGTCATACGCACAATCACGCCAATGAGGTCTCTCATAGAAGTATTATCATTATTTTGGAGTAGCCATTTCTTCTCAAACGTGGAGTTGAAATGATATATGAAAAGTCTTAATACTGTAAAATGCATATATTTTCCCAGGCGATTGCCTTGGGTGACGGAACCATCACATGGAAATAAATTTTCAACCTATGTAAGAACCGCCTTCTCTAATCATTGAAGGAGAGATACCGGCGCGACCAGAATGGGGCGGGTCCCCTCCCTATGGAGGCGAGGGATTATTTCTTCGTCAAAGCATGTGAGAGTGAGGGAGGCATTCGCTTACGGCAGGGACTACCAACTGCATCCATCACTTGTTTAGCTAAACATTGAATAAATTTCATATTAACATTGTAGTTGTGTAAAATGTTTATAATTCCTATATTGCAGCGGACGTGATGAAGGTGCCCTTTGATAGTATGAGAGCCATGGTGTTTTTACACTACATATATCAGAGATTGATGTTTTCGATCCCAAATAGAACATACTTAGAAACCCCAAATGGAAAGCATGGTCCCTTTGAATAAACATATGCATGGAAATTATGAAAATTTGACACAAGTCTATTTAAATAACATTGAAATAATTACAATGTAAAGTAATATGAGATAAGCATTACCCTTTAGTTAATGAAGGAATGGCAATTCCATTTATTTGATTATGTAATAATGGTTTGTATTTTCATGGTTGAGTTGTTTAGTTAAAGAGAAAGTGTTTATGATGTTAATTTTAAATAAGGTTAATGTTAATGTTAATTATATAAATTAAATAATGGGTAAATAGTGATAAGTATAAAAAATATTTATTTTATATAAGATTCAAAATAATTTATAAAAATTAAGTAAATTATAATTTTATTTTAAATAATTATTATTATTATTATTATTATTATTATTATTATTATTATTAATTATGAAAAGAATTAATATATGAGTTAAATATTTAGGGTGAATGTATGAAGATGGTTTACACTTTCTGTTAAATGTGGTGATGAAATTTCAAAATTTTATTTTTTTATCGAATTAAACACATCAAAATTCATATAAGTTTTGTGAATTTTTATTCTGTATAAAAAGAGAATTTGTGGAGAATTATGATGTTGCCCTAATGATATTTTTTGCAAAAAAAATTAGTGTCATATAATCTGTAAATTTTCCATTAAATTAATTTTTGTCCGTGCAAAATTTCACACATTTTAATAGGTATGCATATGTTCACCTGCAATAACTTAGTTTAAAATGTAAGATATATATATATATATATATATATGAATGAGCATGGTATGCAAGGAGAGAACTAAGTTATGATATTGAACCCTTATTTTTTATACAAATTTATAATTTTTATTATTTTTCGAAGTTAGGGAATGAATATTTGAATTGCATTTTTCAGACACATGCATTCAGATATGATTTTTTTTTCTACTATTTAAGTAAATTCAAAAACCAAGAGTGCTCTTTTGAAGATGACTAGTAAATGAAGATGATGATATTTTTTGAATTTTTTCTTTTTGTATATTTTTTGTTATTGATTTTTTATTCAACCCCTTTGAAACCATCCGAAAAAATTTCAAGCATAACGTTTAAAATAAATTAGATGAAAAATATAATATGAATTCAAAAATGTCAAATTCATATGCCATTGGATAGAGGATTCCTTCACAAATCCAACATGATCAAATCCACCACTTAAGGACAAATAATGCCTTAATTATGCCAAACTACAAAATGTCGTTGTAGAGAACTCTACAAAAGGGGAGCTAAAAATTTGTTTTTTAGGTCCTCAGCAACTCAATTGAGCACTTAAAAAGTTCAATCAAGCACTTAAGGTAAAATTTGAAATAACTCAATTTAGGGTTTAACAAACCTTCGATCGAGCTATTAACATGGTTAAACAAGGGCTCGATCGAGCTAAGGGACATAAACTCCCCATTTTGTTTTGGGCAAGAATTTTTAAAATATAGCCTAATCGAGATCCTTATATGCAATTGTGGATTACATAGGAGCTCGATCACGGGTTTATTTTTTAAGCCCTCAAATAGCTATATTGAGGGCTAAAATATTGATCGATCTAGCTACTTTTTCCCCTCCCAACCCGCGTGCTTGATAATAAGTGTAACCAAGCTTCATGCATTCACCCTTTAGACATTTAAAAAAACATGTAACAAGGTTCTTAGCCATGGAGATTCACTCTCACTTTACCATGGGAATTCTTAGTATATAAATAGGCTTTGTTACAATACCATGACATGCCTAAAAGACCATAAGTCATGTTCATATATATATATTTTTTTAAATACTCAATTTAATTAAAATGGAAGAAAGGGCATAACTACTTTTAAGATAAATCTCAATGTTATTTCTGATGACTATTAATATATTTTATATTATTCCATGAAATTTAAATCCCTACCATCCACCTAATACTTATTGATAATTAAACTAAAATTCTAGACGCGTTGTTTTAAAATAGACACACCTAATTAAATACAATGCCTTACTGACATGCTCCATAGGTGGAATCCTAAATTTTATATGAACAAAAATTAAGATATAGTATCCCGTCTATAAGATGAATAATCCTTTGAAAAGTTTGGCCTAGAGACTAGGCTAAGTTCTAAGCCCCGACAAATTGTGTTTCACAGGCTACAAGGCTAGTAACAACACCCCACTTTATCTGAAATCATGATATAATATCCTCACTATGAGATGCATAATCCTATGAAAAGTTTGGCTTGGAGACTAGACGAAGTTCTCAGTCCCTACAAAATGTGATTCAAGGCTAGCAACAAAACCCACCTCTTATACATAAGTACAGTAGCATAGAGCCATCTTAGCCATGGATCTAGCAAGCCAAGAGAGAGGTCAAATCTCTTGGGGTGAAAAACATATTTTAGAGTGAAAAACTTGAAAAAATGTTTGGGTCTCTAGAGATTCAATCCCTTTAATTCCTTGGTCAAGATGGGGCTCTACACAAAATTTTTCGTTGTTTAAATTGCATTTTTGAATGCATAAATGGATTTAATTCCTTGAAAATCCCTTTGGGCACTTAGCTTGTGTAAACTAGACAATTGAAGCTTGCAATTCCTACAAATATTTTCTCAAACAAAATTAACTGAAAACCATACCTAACAAAAGCCAAAATATAGAATAGTGAGACAATTCTAAATATTTGAACCATAATATTTTTTTTAATTAATTTATATAATATATACATAGGTTTTTTTTCTTAACCATATATAATATATTGATATTCAACATTAAAATATTTTACTTAATATGACATTGAAATATTTACATGAGTATCATGAGTGAAATAATGAAAATGGTTGTGGCCTGGTATCTACAGTTTTTCCTTCTTCATATCTAGGGTTTGATGGTAGGTACCCTCTGCTGTTTGAACCTCACAACATTTTCTCCCTCGACTTAGTTCTTGTCTATCGGGTTGGGGTTTTCTTTGGTGGATAATATTCTCTCTGGTGGTCTTTACAGTGGTCATGTCAATTTCTGACCTTCTCAGGGCTTGTCACTCCTCACCCTAGTCACACTCTCCATTTTTTGGCATTTTTTATTCACTTCTTTAGTTCCCAACATGGAGGATATTTTAGTGGATTTCTCAGAAGACCCTATGGATGCTGAGAGCATTTTTTCAGGACAACTATAAATATTGGCAATGGTGAGGGTTCGCTTCGAGGGGTTTTTTGACTTGGATGCATGTCGGTCACTTTATCAGTCTATCGAGATTTGTGTGGAAGTCTTTCACGCACACCCTCAATGTCTGGGATCCGACTTGGCTTTTCCTGTGGTCACAGGGGTTGGATCCTTTGGTTATGGTGGCCTTGGGGTCTTAGAATGTGGGGGGTTTGAGGTACCAATAACGTCTTCCATTTCTTTTCCATCTTCTCCACTTTAGTTGGATTTTGTATATCCTCTCTAATTGGTTTCTTTTTTGGGGTTTTTTCAGCAGGTTCATATTTTTATAGCTTGGACAATCCACTCTTTCAAGCTCTAGTCACCCGCGGGCTCACTTCCGGGGGTATTTCTCCCCTGCCCTTAATTGGGAGTTTTGTTTCTTGATCTATTGGGTCCATGGGCTTGTATTCCCCCACAAATTCTCCTGTCTATGCTATGGGCTATGTGAGTTCCCTTTTGGCATGCTCATTTGCGAGGGTTTTGCATCTCGAGGGTTTCAATACAAATTTTTGTATAGTTTCAGAGGGCATTCAACAACAGGCCCCTGGGGCTCCTTCACCCTTCGAGATATCGGTCTTCGATGAACCTATGCTCTCTTTCTCGATGAAGTTTTTCAAGAGGAAACATTCTCCTGTAAAGGAAAGGAAAGGACAACTCTCCATGGTTTTGGGAGATGACATCAAGACGCATCAAGTTTTCAAGATGAGCAAACTCGGTCTTGTGGTTTGTGCTCGAGGGTGTCGCTACAGTGGTAAGGCATTAATATATTGGGTTCTTAAGGAATGGGGGGATTATTTCAAGCCTTTTCCAACCATTAAGGTGCTTGTGAGACGTTGGTTCATCATTTTTTTCTCTTCCCTAGAAGAGGTCAAGTGGGTCATGGATTAACAATGAAGCATTGGCTCTTTTCCACTTGTGTTAAAGAATTGGTCCCCTTTTTTCAACCCTAGGAGGGAGAAGATCGAATAAGCCCCCTATATGGGTCAAACTTCCAAGCCTAAAGGTTTAGTTCTAGTTGGGAAAATGCCTCTCCCAGCTTCAGGTTTGATGGAAACTGAACTAAAGGAAATTGGGCACTGCTCTGACATGGCACTGAATCCTTTGGCATCTTCATTGGCTTCGCCTTTTCTAGGTACCTCTAATCCCACTCCCTCTATTTCCTCCTTTTTTGTAATTTCTCTATTATGGGGTTGGATATGAATTCCATTTGTTTGGATGTGTTTGTAAATAATGATGGGAGTTTTATGTCATATGAGGTCGGTCCCTGGTATATTCCTTATTTATCCCATAGATAAGATAAACCCCTCTTCCTTCATTGATTATTATGATGGGGATTCCTCAAAATCTGGCTCACATGAACCTTGGTACCACTTCAATTCTTGATCTTCCTCATCCTTCGTTGCTTGTGTCCATAGGGGTTTGGGTCACTATCTTGTGAATGTGACTACCCACAAAGGCATGGGTAAAAAAACTAATATGTCCAAAGCTAAAAAAAAAGTTGTAATGGAAAAACATTATGGTAAATAACATTCTATTGAAGGGGTCCTTGTAGCGATGCAAACCCCTATTGTGGCTCCTCCATGATCACTCTTTCTGTAAACTACAGTGGTATGGCCAACCCATCCAAACAACATGCTCTGTGTAGATTAGTTTTTACTTATAAGGTTTCGGTACTTCTCCTTCAAGAGACTCACATTATATAGGCTTGCTTGAAAAAAATGTTTCTAGGGTGGGAGTTGTCTTGTCTGGATGCTATTGGTCACTCTGGTGGGTTGGAAACTAGTTAGAATCTGCAGTTTTTGAAATCGATTAACTCTTGGGGAATGGTTTCATCTCTGGGGCATTCCTTTTGCTCTGTTGATTTGGAAAAATATATATTGCTCGTCAATGTTAATGGTTCCCAATAGGACAAAATACATTTTTCGAAGGCTCTTTCTAATTCGTCATTTCTCTCGGCCAACAATTTAATTTTATGTGGTGACTTTAATTTCTCCATTGAGATTGAAAAAAGTTGAGGGCCAATAAATCACATTAATGCTTATTTGAAAATTTTCTTTGATTACATAAGGGCTCACCAGCTAATTGATGTTTCTCCTAAGAAAATTAAACCCACCTAGAGGAACAACATGATAGGTCTAGACAATATCACCAAAAATTTAGATCATTTTCTTCTTTCTGAATAACTTATGGATGATTTTCCCCTAATTCGACACTAGATAGATGAGGGTGGGGGTTCTGATCATTCACCTATTTACCTGGAACTAAAAGTACATGGTAGGAAACCCATGGGCCCTTTCATGCATAACATTATCTGGGTCAAGGATAAGTCCTATGTGGAATTGGTCAAATCCTTTTGGAAGATCTATGATCCCATGGCTAGCTTTTCCACGACTGCACAATTTGTGGCCAACCTTAAATTTGTTAAACAAGCCATGATTACTTGGTCAGTTACCAAAATATCATAGGATTTGCTTGAGCTAAGGGCCAGTGAAGAAGCTCTGAAAGCTACCTTTGAGGAATAGGCAAAGGTCTAGAAATCCAAGGAAGCTAAGGAAATATTAGTTGGGTTGGAAGGATGAAAAAGGGTATTTATAAATTAACAAGAAGCTACCTGGCACCTTAAGAGCCACATTGTTTGGCTAGAGGTTGGGGATGAAAACTATAAGTTTTTTTAAAACTTCACAAAAGGTAGAAAAATGGAAAACACTATCTAGTAATTAAAGAATCAAGAAGGAACTAATGTTAAATATTTTGAAGATCTGGAAAAATTAGGTTGTACACTTTCAGTGACCTTTTCAATGCCCCCGAGGGAACCTCTATCATGAAGTGGTTAATACTGCCATGATTTCCCCTCTATATGCATATGAAGTAGACAATGGGCATCTGATGGAAGAGGTATCCAAAGAAGAAATTTTGGCGGTATTATCTAGTTTTATGAGGGACAAGAACTTGATTTTGGATGGCTAGTTGGTTGAGTTCTTCCTTGGTATTTTTGAAATAATTGGAGATGATCTTCTTTGTGTGGTTGAGGAGTCAAGAACTATAGGTTGGATCCATTAGTCCTTCAATTCCACCTTCATCACACTTATCCCTAAAGTGGACTCTCTGCCTCT
Organism: Pinus tabuliformis; assembly: GCA_031772625.1. Classification (NCBI taxonomy): domain Eukaryota; kingdom Viridiplantae; phylum Streptophyta; class Pinopsida; order Pinales; family Pinaceae; genus Pinus; species Pinus tabuliformis. The sequence goes on from CM062819.1 coordinate 518,157,772, forward strand.
TTTGATGACTTCCTAACTATATCCCTCTGCAACTACATATATAAGGTTATTGCAAAAGTTATAGCTCACAGACTAAAAAAATTACTTTCCAATATGATATGAGGGGAACAATTTTCCTTTCTGCAGGGAAGATAGATACATGAGGCTATAGGTATGGCTTAGGAGGGGCATCATAGTATAAAACATTGATGATTAAAAGGGGTTATTCCAAAAATTGATCTATCAAAGGAATTCAACAAGGAAACTTGGCTATATATCGAGTTTCTCCTAACTCATTTTGGGTTTGAACTTGCCTTCATCAACTAGATTATGAGTGAGTTGTATATCCTTGATTTCATTCTTTGTGGTAATAAATGGGTCTTCCTGCCCCTTTTTATTGGCTAAGTGTGGTCTTAGACAAGGGTGTTTGTTGTCCCCTCTACTCTTTCTCTTAATTTTTGAAGGCCTTAATAGATAACTGTCTGACTACAAAAGAAGAGGTCTTTTATTGGGTATTTTAAGGTTTTAACCCCGTACAGAAATTACCTGCATACGAATTCTAAAACACAGAAAATAAATAATGCAAGAGTAGAACACATAAAACAAATATACACAAAGATTTTCCCCTGGATCCTAAAACCGGGACTACCAGCTTGATTTTTCATTATGTTCCTTTCAATGTTACAATACATATTTATACATGCCGAAGCATCCAATACCATGGACCAAAAACCATCGCGTCCAATACCATGGACCGAAAACCATCGCATCCAATACCATGGACTGAAAACCATTGTGTCCAAAAAACATGTGTGAAAATCATGCACAAAACCATAGGTGGGTCCGCCCAACCTAACATAGGGTCCAAAACCAAAATTTTCCGAGGCACTGCCCCGGACCCCATAAAGTGGGGTTATGGGTGCCCTTCAAACCCCCTGTTAACTACGTGGAAAGAATATAACACAACCCAACATTCTCCCACTTGTTGTTTTCTTTCCACAGGGGGCCACAAGAGAGCTTAGTCATTTTCCCAGCCCTGAAATGCCCATTGTCTCTCTACACCAAGAGAACTTCTCAGAGCTCACAGATTTTGTCAATGCATCTGCAATATTCTTCAAAGTGTCCACCTTTACTAGCAACACCTTTTTGTCTTCTATCATATCCCTCACAAAGTGATATTGAACATCAATGTGCTTTGTCTTTGAATGATATGCAGGGTTCTTTGCCAAGAAAATTGCACTTTGGTTGTCACAGTCTATCCTTATAGCTTCCTGTACTAACCCCATACTTGAACACAATCTCTGCAACCAAAATGCTTCCTTGCTTGCATGAGTGGCTGCCATGTATTCTGCCTCTGTAGTTGATAGTGCCACTACAGATTGTTTCTTACTCATCCAACTGACTGCCCCTCCAAATAGGTCAAACACATACCCACTTGTAGATCTTATCTGATCAAGATCTCCAGCCCAGTCTGCATCAACAAAGCCACGAATATCCAATACTTTGTCCAATCCTGGTTTTCCTTGGTAGCACAAACCATAATCACTAGTGCCACGCAAATACCTGAAATCCCGCTTCACTGCTGTCCAATGCTCCTTTCCTGGTTTTGACATAAACCTGCTCAATACTCCCACTACATGTGCAATGTCTGGTCTAGTACAGACCATTGTATACATTAGGCTACCAACTACACTTGCATATGGAACATGGGACATGTCCTCTTCCTCTTCTTATGTCTTGGGACACTGTTCAACAGATAACCTCACACCTACAAGAATAGGAACCTTCACCAGTTTACTATTCTGCATATTAAACCTCTGCAGTATTGTCTCGACATACTTCCTCTGGTTTAACCAGAGCTTCCTCTTTGCCCAATCTCTTTTAATTTCCATGCCCAAAATATAGTTTGTAGCACCAAGATATTTCATGTCGAATTTGGAGGACAATTCGGTCTTCAAATCCTGGATAATTTCTTTGTCATTTCCAACCAGCAACATATCATCCACATACAAGACCAGATAAATAACATGGTCACCAATTAATTTAAAATACACACAGTGATCTGCTTTTCTCCTGGTGAAGCCAAGTCACTGTATAAATGTATCAAATTTCTGATACCACATCCTTGGTGATTGTTTTAACCCATACAAAGACTTCTTTAACTTGCATACAAGTTCTTTCTTACCCTTCACTGCAAAGCCTTCAGGTTGCTTCATGTAGATTTCCTCTTCCAGATCCTCGTGAAGAAATGTTGTCTTCACATCCATCTGTTCTACCTCAAAATCAAAAGCAGCAGCAACAGATAAAAGTAATCTAATAGAAGTTACCTTGGCAACAGGAGAAAAAATATCACCAAAATCAATTCCTGGCACCTGAGAATAACCTTTTTCTACCAACCGAGCTTTGTATTTCTCCACTTTCCCTTCTGCATTTGTCTTCTTTTTGAACACCCATTTGCTACCAATGGGTTTCCTTCCAGCCGGAAACTTCACTAGATCCCAAGCCTCATTTTTGTGCAAAGATGCCATTTCATCAACCACGGCCTCTTTCCAAAGTTTTCCATCCTCTGAATCCACTGCTTCCTTCACAGTTCTGGGATCATCATCAGTAACAGACAAAGTAAAATTTGAACAGAAAGCAGATGGACTATACCTTTCTGGTTGCCTTCTTTCTCGAACTGATCTTCTCACAGCCGGAGTTTGTGGCTCTTCATCTTCTGATTCCTCCTCTACTGTAGAGTCTGATTCTTCCTCCTTAAGCTCAAACTCTATCTTCTCAGGTTCCTTTGGTTGGAATTCATGTTTAATAACATCTTTTACCTCTCTGAACACCACATCTCGGTTGTACACAACCTTCTGTGTGACTGGGTTCCAAAGCTTATAACCCTTTAAACCATCCTTATACCCAATAAAGATGCACTTTTCAGATTTACTATCCAACTTGGTTCGTTTCTCCTTTGGAACATGTACATATGCATCACATCCAAATACCCTCAGATGTGAAAGAGAGGGTTTCTTACCAGTCCATACCTCTTGTGGAGTCTTATCTTCCAACGCTGATGAAGGTGACCTGTTGACCAGGTAACATGCAATACCCACCGCCTCTGCCCAGAATTCTTGTATTAACCCGACATCACTAAGCATGCTTCTTGCCCTTTCCATCAACGTCTTATTCATTCTTTCAGCAACTCCATTTTGCTGAGGTGTATATGGAGTAGTCTTCTGCCGTGCTATACCACACTTCTTACAGAATTCTTCAAATTCCTTACTTCAAAACTCTTCACCGTTATCTATCCTCAACACCTTTATCTTCTTCTCTGTCTGGTTTTCCACCAGAGCCTTAAATTCTTTAAACCTGTCAAAGACTTCAGATTTCTTCTTAAGGAAATATATCCATGTATTCCTTGAGAAGTCATCTATAAATGATACATAGTACACATACTTACCTAGTGATGGAACCTTCACAGGTCCAAACACATCACTGTGCACAAGTTCTAATATCTGTTTCACCCTCTTACTACCAGAGGGGAAACTCACCCGATTCTGCTTCTCGTATACACAATTTTCACATAAATCAAAATCTGGAGAGCTATTACTCATACCTTCTACCATACCTTTACCATGAAGTATTCGAAGGCCCTTCTCTCCAATATGTCCAAGCCTTTGATGCCACAACATGGTCTTTTCTCCAGAGACCACTAGATTTTCTCCTCCACTTTCAGGAACCACGGAACTCTTACACCCATTAACAACAGTGCTACCTTGCAGCTTGTACAGAGTTCCAATCCGAACTCCCCGCAACAATACTAGTGCTCCCCGAACCATCTTGCAGGTATCCTTCTTGAACACTGTTTTTACACCTGCATCATCTAGCTTACTAACAGAAATAAGATTTTTGGCTAATGCAGGAATATGCAGAACACCCGGAAGTGTTCTAACCCTTCCACCTTGCAGCTTCAAATTTACTTTTCCACGACTAATGATTCTAGCCTTCCTGTCATCCCCCATGAAGACATCACCACCATCATATTTCTCATACTCACAGAACCACTCTCTATGGGGAGTGAAGTGAAAGGTTGCACCTGAGTCAATCAACCATGCCTCATGATCTACATGTGTACTTGAAGAAGCCAAGTACACATCCCCACCTTCATCTGAGGTGGTTTTCGCCTCTATAGAAGGAGCCTCATCAGACCCCTTTCCTTTGTCAGGAGCTTTAGATTTACAGTCCCTTTTGAAGTAGACTTCCTTTCCGCATTTCCAGCACACCACCTTTACAGGTTTTCCTGGAGATGTAGATCTCCCTCTAGATTTAGATCTCCCACTCGATAACTTATTTTTGTTTCTGTTCTGGGACTATCCTTGTATAGACAAGGCATCACCATTTTGGCTCTCCATATTTTTCGTCTCATCTCCTTCGTCAGCAAGGGTGAGACTATTTCATCAAACTACAAGGCAATTGCATTGCTACCTATTGCAATAACCAGACTATCCCACGAATCTGGTAGAGAACACAACAAACTGATGCACTTATCTTCATCTAAAATTTTAATATCAACAGATGCTAACTAACTTACCACAGTATTAAATGCGTTCAGATGCTCTGCCACTGAGTCTCCATCTTTCATCCTCAGGTTGTATAGCTTTTTCCGTAGGAACATTTTGTTCACCAGAGACTTAGATTGGTACAAAGTCCCTAACTTGTCCCACAAAGACTTCATTGTAGCTTCCCCTGATACATTCAGCAATACTGAATCTAAGACACACAATCGTATTGTGCTCTTTGCCTTTCGATCCAACTTCTTCCATTCTTCATCGGACACTCCCGTTGGTTTACTAACGGGATCTACCGCGATCCACTGATCTTTATCCACCAACAGATCCTCCATCTTGAGTTTCCACAACTCAAAACTCAGACCATTAAATTTCTCGATCTCTATCTTTCCACTACTTGCCATCTTCTTTCACCACTAGAATCGATCTCGCAGATCTCCCACTAAACAGGGTCTACCACAGGCCCGAGTGAAACCCCTCAGCAATAAAGGCATCCCCTTGAAGCCAAAACTTCTCTGATACTAAATGAACATTTTAAACCCATACAGAAATTACCTGCATACGAATTCTAAAACACAAAAAATAAATAATGTGAGAGCAGAACACATAAAACACATATACACAGAGATTTTCCCTTGGATCCCAAAACCGGGACTACCAGCTTGATTTTTCATTATGTTCCTTTTAATGTTACAATACATATTTATACATGCCGAAGCATCCAATACCATGGACCGAAAACCATCGCGTCTAATACCATGGACCGAAAACCATCGCGTCCAATACCATGGATTGAAAACCATCGCTTCCAAAAAACATGTGCGAAAATCATGCACAAAACCATAGGTGGGTCCGCCCAACCTAACATAGGGTCCAAAACCAAAATTTTCTGGGGCGCTGCCCCAGACCCCATAAAGTGGGGTTACAGGTGCCCTTCAAACCCCCTGTTAACTACATGGAAAGAATATAACACAACCCAACAGTACCTTTGTGGCTCCAAGATATATCATTACATAATTATTGTTCAATGATGATATACTCATCTTATACAATGATTTACATAGGTATATCTCGACAATTAAGGATGATCTTCCCTTTTTGAAGATGTTATAGGTATTATTATCAACCATCTGAAGTCTACTTTAACTCCATTTGATCTAAATGAAGATGAATAATTATTCATCCAAAATATTTTCCCATTTGAAATAACTAAATTATATGAAGGCCTTAAGTATCTTATATTCCGACTCAAACCAAACTCTTATAAGAAAGTGGATTGGAATTGGCTATTGCCCAAACTAGAGGAGAGACTTAACATATGGAGCCTCTATTGTTTATCAAGAGCTGGTAGGTTGGTACTTGTCAAATCATTCTTGGAATCGATTTGGGTCCACTAGACAATGTTATCATGGATACTGAAGGGAATATTAAAAAAACACGAGGATAATATGCTATAAGTTTCTATGGGATGGGTTGTCAACCATATTTTCTTTTCTTGGGTTACATGGGATCATATTTCCCTCCCAAAGGCTTGGGGGGATGTGGGATGAAGAATTTACCTATTTTTTCAAAAACTCTTGTTGCAAAAGTGGGATGGAGACTCATTTTCTCCTTTCATCTATGGTTGAATATTGTTACTCAAAAATATATACACCCTCTCTCCATAGAGGATTGGATCCATTCACCAAACAAAGCATTTCATAATTGTTGAATAATTTGGAAAGCAATTATTTCTTCCTTCCCCATCATTGAGAATGGTCTGGTAGGGAAGCTCGGGAATGGTTCATGGCTCAGGTTAGGTATTGATTCGTGGTTCAACTACAATGAACTATTCCAATTACTAGTAGATCTTGTTAGTTTTCTTCAAGAAAGGGGTTTCTATACATTGGCACAGATCACAGGGAGGGAAGAAAGTATGTTGAGGCCATAGAGGTGGCTTTCATCATAACAAATTGAACTTCCACAAGTTTATAATGTTACATGGACTCATTACATCAGGGAACCTAATGAAATAAATATTAGAATAAATGAGGCTGACGATGAGTTGATATGGCGTCATTTGGTGAATGGCCAATATACTAAAAAAATGGAAGATACCTTCCTTATTGCAACCTACTTTCTAGAACATCAGACTGGTTGGTGGAAAGCTTTATGGAGACTAAAAAGTCCAATAACAAAAAAACTATTCATGTGTTGCTTATTGGAGAGTAAGGTCCCCACTTGGGAATTTCTTCAAAAAAGGAAAAAAGTAGATCTGCGCTGGTGTTGTTTACACAGAACACATGAGGAGAAAACTCAACATTTGTTCATTACCTACTCCTACACACAATATTTTTAGTCATTTTTTGCTACTAAACTAAGGCCGATGTGCCAATGGCAAGGGAAATATCTTTTAGAATTATGGGAACAGAGGAGCTCAATCCAAGAAGCCAAAGTTTTTAAGGTTATTCCATTATTAGGATGCTGGGGCATTTGGATTGCACAAAACAAATCTATACTTTGCAATAAGTACACTCCCCCTATGATCACTGCTACCCTTGCCTTACCTCCCTAAGATGAAGTCTACCCAACCTTGTAGAAATATTGCTAGGGCCTGAATTGGAAAATCAATAGACTGCACTTTTTTTGATGGTTCCTCACAAGGCAGTACTTCATCTAAGTGAGACACATATTTGTAGGTTGAAAATGGGTATTGGTGATCTCACAAACAATTATGCAAAGTTGTTGGCTCCGAAGCTTCTTCTTTGATATGCACTTGAGCTTGATGTGAATGTTCTCCATGTCCATGGGGATTCTCTATTGGTGTCCAAATGGATCAATGGAAACTAGAAATTCCATAATATTTTCCTGCTTCCTATAGTGACTTATATCAATAAATTAGAATCTCCATACAATATTTTATCCATATCACACATCTATAGGGAATTAATTGTTATTACTGTCGATGCTTTATCCAAAGAGGGCATAATAATGGATCTTGGGACCTGGCATATTATGGTGGAGTAGAATGAAAACTTAAATGCTTTTTATCATTGCCCCTTCATGGACATGTATCTAGTGGATTAATTTACATTTTGGTTTTTTTTGGTTTACTATATTTGATCTGAAATGCAAACTTGAAGGTGATAGGAAAATTTGCAAGTCAAATTTTATATCTTTTAGGAAATGGATTACTTTGTAAAGCACATAAAATAATTGTTTTAAAACTCAATTAATAGCATAAAAATAGAGACAAATATACTATATACATTAACACAAGACAACAAAATGATAAAGGAGTTCACCCCTCTTGGGCTACATCTCCTGGTCCAACTTCCAATGTTGGGCCTCTTTCATTAAGTGCTCAAATTTGTGTTTACATGGATTTACAGTGCTCAGAATGTAAAAATAATGTCTCCAATGGCTCCAAAATAGTAAAAAACCCCAATATGAGCTCTAGAGAAGTTTTTCTGCTAACTCCTCTACAAACTGCACTCTCCTGCTAACTGTTCTATGAATTCCACCTTTTCTGTAATCGACAAGCAATATTTTCGCCCGACCTTGGTGAGATTCGTGCCTTTTTAGGTGCAATTTATCAATTAATTTAATTTCCCAATGACCACAATGAGTGGAAAAACTGGGTCATATGGGCCATATGCCCAGGGGCTGGGGCTAACTGCATGCCCCCGTTGACATAGTCCCCTCAACATCTGTACTGTCTGTCCTATCAGCTCCATGGAACCTGGGGTTGGTCCCCAAATCCATGCACCTATCGCTTTGGAGCCCTCTGCTCGTGCCCATGGTCCTGTGTGACCCCACATGCACTAGGGCTTGGGTTAACCTTATCTCCAACCCTTAGCACCTTACGCTGCAGTCTTGATCCTATGGTGATTTATGAGACTTGGAGCTAGGGCTACACCCTAGCTTCCAACCTGTCAGTGCTTCACTCTGATCCGCCTTTGGTCACATAATATGGTTAGACCTTGGGTTGGGGCTAAGCCTCGAGCCCATGCTCACTCCACCTGCGGTCTCGTGGGTTTTGTAGTGACCAGGGGCCAAGGGCTTAGCCTCGCCCCTTCCCCAAACATTACATTGCTGAAAGTTTAAATAACGGTTCACTGCGATGACTATTAAGTACCACCCCAGAGCCTATTGGTAAGGAACTTGACTTGTGTGCATGAAGTCCTACGTTCTATCCTCCTTGGTAGTAGCTCAACCTTAACAAAATTTTACACAACCCTAGGGTGCCAAGTGGTAGCCTGTGATTGGGCCATGTGGCACCCAACCATTGGGCCAACAAAATCCACCATAACCAATCAGAACTTGCTAACTTGGACCAATCAGGTGAGGCCACTTGGGAGACTTCCATTGGCCTACGAGGTATAGTCAACTTGCCTAATCACCCTACCCAGTCAACGTATGGAATACCCAGTCAACAGTCCTGTACCCAACTTACAAAAATTTTACCTGTTTGGGAAAACGATTAGAATACGATATCAGGAGCATACAATATCGGTTTTGAGAGATTCAAGTTGCATTGGATTCATGTTGGCGAGTTGCACAATTTGGCACTAGTTTTAAGCACCTTTGTACACTTTATTGGTCCCCTAGATCACTCATCCCAACTAGAAGCTTTTGGACCTCTAAAAGACTATTTTCAGTTAACAAACAAATGAGGGTATAGTTCCCTTGCCCTTCCAATCTAAATCCATTTCGATTTTCTTGTATTTGTACCTTTGAGCCCCATAAAAGGTGCTTCTTGTTCCTTCTTCTTGAATTTCTTGTTTTTCTGTCAATATTAGGATCTTACTACAATTCTTCAAGATATTCAGGAGTTAAAACTTCTATTGAAAGAATCTGAACATTCTCTCCTTGATCTTCAATCAAAGGAGGCTCATCCAATTTCAAGTTATCTTCACCTTGAAGCTTTTATTTGATGATGCAAATCCTTACTTCATATCCAACATGAAAAATGTGGTTAACATGATGTTTATCATGTCTAGCCTTGTACTTGGCTTAACTCTTCTCCAAATGTGATCTCCATCGCCATGAATGATCCTTATTCAAATCCAAAACATTAGGAGACCCACAAGAAGATGTACTAGAACTAATATTCCCTTTGTCAAGTAGCTCTTGCATTTGCTTCTTGATCCCTGCATTCTCTAACATTGGCATCTTGTTCATACCAATGTTCAAAAGTGATGCATCCTGCTGCAATTGAACTTCATGTTTTTTTCCTCTTTTAGAAGGAAACATGTCAGACTCCTGAAACATCTTATCACATGTGTTAACAACTTCAACTAAATCATGTTTGAGTTTTACATCACATCCTTGGAAAGCTTCATATTCCTCAACATCTTTGTGTTTAATCATTAACAATGCAAAATATTGACTAGCATTTACAAACCTCTTCATTTGTCCAACATTCACAAGAGACAAATTCAACTTCTTGCGATGTGCTCTAACAATATACTCAATCCCATTTTTAAACAAATGATACTTGTTCTCATGGCGATGAAAGATGGCTTTCCTATCATATAAGTATGGGCTTCCCAAAACAATCCTGCATATGTCAAGTGGTACTACATCAAGTTCTACCCCACAAATAAAATTTGCAATGATGGTGAATTTAAGTATGCATTTTCTTGTCACTTGCAATTTGGCATTGTCACATACCCAACCCAAAGGATAAGGTTTAGGATGAGGAATGGTTTCCAAATTTAGTTTCTTGACAATGTCTTCTGAAATAAGGTTTGCTTGTGATCCACTATCAAATAAAGTATCTACTTTGTTATGTTTTATGATGACTCTAACATGGAAAATATCTATTCTTTCTCTTTCATTTTGAGCTTGAATGGGCTTGCTAGAAGAACTAGTACTTGCAATAGAATCCTTACCTTTCAATCCCATGGATATAATTTTTTATTCATCTCTGGAATTAGATCCTAGATCTTGTTGAGTTGTTGCAACAATCTTTTCTTTCTCCCTGTTGTTAAAATTTCTGGCTCTCATCTCAGGATGAAGTTTCCAATAATGGTCTTCATCATGGAATTCTTTTGAACAATGTTTACATGCGAGTTTATATCCCTCCTTCTTGACCGAAGCATTCTTTTTATTCTTTCCTTTGAAATTTCCCTTTCCTTTATCTCCATAATTAAATGACTTCTCACTAGTTTCCTCAGAAACATTCTTCCCTCTTGCTTCTAAATGAGTTTCCTATACACATACTTCATTTAGCATTGTAGGGTTAAACATGAGATTGTGTGTCTCAAATAACTATGTAAACCTCCAATGTATTTCAGTAGAGTGTCTTGAGAGGATAAATCTATACCAAAAATCAAGGCTCTTTTCCTAAATTCTTGAGTATAGCTTTGCACACTTTAACCCTTAGCTTGCCTAAAGTTTTTCCAATCCACTATAGGTTTTTTCATGTATGCTAATGGATAAAATTGTCTTCTTATTGCAACAACAAAATCATTCCAAGAGGATAAAACCTTACCACTTTTCTTCATGTCCTCTTGAGTCATTTGTTTAAAAATGGGATTTAGTATATTGTTTAAGCACATCGCAAGAAGTTGAATTTTTCTCTTGAGAATGCTGGAAAAAAGAAGAGGTTTGTAAATGCTAGTTAGAATTTTACATTGTTAATGATTAAACACAAAGAGGTTGAGGAATATGAGGCTTTCCAAGGATGTGATGTAAAACTCAAACATGATTTAGTTGAAGTTGTTAACACATGTGATAAGATGTTTTAGGAGTTTGGCATGTTTCCTTCTGTTAGCAGTCTATAATTTTTTGAGGTTGCAGAAGAAAATCACAAAGGTAACCACAAACCTACTTTGGAAGCTGATCTAGCCTTGCCAACTTCAGAGAGGGCTCTCTTTATAAGATTTAACTTTGTTTATATTAAATGTTAGGCTAGTTATGATTGTTCGAATTTTGGTTTCGAATTGATTGGTTGATTAAGTGCCTGAGCCTTCCATTGGGCTATGGAGTCTATAGTTTAAAGGGGGTCTATTTCAACTTTTAGAAAGGAGTTTCACAGGGCAAGGTAGCTAAACTAACTGGATCCTTTATATTTAAGTGAAATGGAATGGAAGAAAAGATATAAGTTCAATAGAAGTTAAAGAGAAATTAAGAATTCCTTAACATGATATCAGAAGAAAACATAGAAATTATTTTCATCCAGAAGCAGAGTGTATTTTTCAAAAAATTTTGTTCGTCAATTTTCTGTAAAATAATTCAGATTCAGAAAACACAAGTATGGAAACAAAGTAGTAAAACATTAACATTGTAAGAAGCACATCACCAGATAATATAACACATGAATCCTGTGAAGAATGTCCTCTTTATTATTGACCAACCCATCAGATAGAAAATAGTACAATAACGTTCTGGAATGCAAAAATCCATGCAATAATCAACCTGTGATACTTCTAAAAGAGAAGTATTTATAAGATATTTACAAAAAATCCTGTCAAAACTTACTATGATGTATTTAGGAATTCCTAAATTGAATCTATCTAACCTATTACAAAAATGTAGGAAAATTCAAACTGTCTATAGTGCTGGCACTAAATTCATGGAATCGCTGACTGTGTGGCCCTTTGAATTCTGCCATGTTGTTGATGTTGAGCAGTACAACTGAATCCACTGCTTACTCCAGTAATTCACATAATTTGTCCCAGCGCTGCTCACTTGCGATAATTGTCTTCAGTAACTATTTGTAAACTTCATCGACCTTAGTGTATTTAACAAATGTCGTTTTGGAAATGAATATGTGTTTCATTTCATACTGAATGTCCAGGTCATATGATTACGCTTCCAAGAATGCTTTTCCTATCATGTTGATTCTTCCACCTGTAACCTTCAAACTATCTTTGGACTTGGTCATTAGTTTCTCACTGTAATCATACCATGTACTAAGCTTTTCATTTATTAACAATAAATTAGGAAGTACCTTTTTGTAGAGAGGCTCTAGCTTTTTAAAGAATCTCTATACACCAGTGTCCAGAATCTGACACTTTTCTTCAAGCCGCCTCACCAAATTTCTCTTAGTGAGCACCTTCTTGACTTCCAGTATTGTTTCCGTTCTATCTTCAATCTCCAGCTCTTCTAATTCATGTTTGTTTTTAGATTTGAGGAACTTGATGAGCTCAGTAGCTTCATTGGGTTTGTCACCCAACTATTTTATCACTTGTTCAATGTCTTCATTAGACCTTTTGATCAGTTCCTATTGCTCAAACATAATTTGTATTGAAGGCCAAATATCTATCATATATTCATTGATCCGTTTCCAAATATTTTCTTTGACCTGAGCCAACGTATTACCCATGGCAGTATCTTTTTCCATCTGCTGCAATCTTTGGGACAATGTCTTGGATTTGTGTACTTCTGTTAGGAGAGCATTCTCAAATCTTGTTTTATTCTCCTGTAAGGTCTTCAACGCCTATCTTAGTTTCTTTATTTCTTCTACCTGTATAGACATGTTCTCCAGTGATTGGGCCAATTTAATTGGATCATCTGTAGTTGAAGAAGGAGGTACTGCAGAAGAGGATGCTCCTACTATTGTAGCTTCCATAGGAAAACCTATTTGAAGTAGGGATGCAATTGGTACTAAATCGAGAGGAACCGCTGCTAGTTGAGAGCTTCACTACTTCTCTTTGATCATCTTATCCATATCTGCTTCCATCTTCTTGATTTGTGCGCTCTGCTGCACTAGTAGCTTTAACATTTCTTCTTTTTGTAACTCTATCTCTCCTAACTCCTTTTCTTGGGGATCTTCAGTCGCAGGCAGCTTTAGTTGCTTCTTCAGGGATGCTCTGCTAGCATTCTTATTCTTGATAATTTCTTCCATGGCCTTTGAATTTCCAGGATCAAAACCTTATTTAATCACCATTTCCTCCAAATATTTAATTCTGTTGTCTTTAGCAAGAGAGGAAACTTTCTCTAGTTTAAGTTGATATTGAACATTATTTAAGAAAGATGTAATTTGGAAGCAGTGAGGGTAGTCTGTGTGAAGGTTGAGTAGACCATTTCTCCTGTCTGTTTGTGCATGTCCATTTGATCCAAAGGATGAACATCCTTTGCCTAAAACTCAAAGGTAGTCTGCTTGAAGTCAACTGTTGATTTTGGTTGTGGAACCTGTGCCTGTAAGAATGCAATGTGAATTCTTCCCTTCTCTGTGTCGTAGGCTGAGATGACCCTGTGCTGGATTGAGGAAGACTGTTTCCTAAATCAAGCAGAGATGTTGTCGTGAATGGCTTAATTACTTTGTTTAATCTCTTTGTATCTATGGAAAATATCCAACTACCTTTGTTCTGTGGATGACTCTGGTGTGTGAGGTGTTGTAGTTGGAATCTCTTTAGTAGTCGAGGATGATGGAGAATCAGTGGTACTGCTATCAAACTTAAAAGTTTGAAGGCCAAAGAGTACAATGGTACCCTGTGTTTCCTCTAGTAGTGGGAAGTCTATCTTAAAGCCTGTCTTAACCTTCTTTGTATATATCTTAAATTCTTTGGCTGAGACTTCTGTGACTGAAGGTGATTCCCCCTCTCTCGGTCTCTTCTCAGTCTTTTCTCTAGGTATAGGAGTTGCTGAGGTAGTCCTTGAAAGTACTTGCTCTTCAGCCTCTTGCAATGTGTTCTCTACCCAATTTTGATGATTCATGTACTTCTCTATTTCTGGTCTTTGGGTATGCACATAGGGAGTTTCCTTCTGTTCCACTCTTAGCTTAGAAATTACCCCGAAGGGGTCATAAGACCATGTAAAGCTAAGAGGGAAATGCATTTGTTTCAGCAGGAGGTATGGTTCCTCTCCTGCTGCTTTGTTGTTACAGATAAAAGGTCCTATCTATGTCTTGATTCTGAATAGAGACTTCTTTTTGGCTGCCACAAAATGGATATTGTCTGAGTGGGTTATTTTCCCGATGTATTCCAAGGAAAATATCCTCATTGGAAGGTACTTGGGCAACTTAAATGGTGGCATCTCTAAGCCATAAACTCTAATCTCTGTAAATGATTGGTATAGGTACCAATCGCATGTCTTCAACTATTCTGAGTTGTAATGCTCTAAATATCTTCACTGATTCTTGGAACCTACTGACCACTCAACAAATAAGTTGATGGATACACAAACTAATCAATAAATTATGTAAAACTGAACTCCTGTGATTGTTTTCTGATCATGGAGGTCCAGAAAATAATGGACTGAGGCTCTCCTTGCTGGTCGAGCTTCTGTAATACAAAGGGAAACTTGTATGTCTGGAAGAAAATGAACATATACATAATAATTGAAGAACATATGAACATTCCTTCAGTTAAAAAATGAAGTAACTGTTCATGAATAACATCAGCAAGGAAGTGACCATAGTTAAAGGTGACTGATAACCCTTCCTCTATAGAAAGAGTGGATAAAAGCCTAAAATAGGCTCATCTACCCATTCATCTGAATAGTAACTAAGTAAGCATGAAAATGCAGAGATAATTTGTATGGTTCTTTGAGGGAAAATAAAAGAGGGATAAGGGGGATTCTTCTTAGGGAGTTGAGAATATTCTAGTAGGAAGACCTCAAATATTTTGGCTCTCTAAGGAAAGATGAGTTTCTGCTATATTCTTGAAGAACTTCAAGGGAAAAGGGAGTAAGAGAGTCACTATAGGGGAACTACAAAATTTGGTTTATACTTTTAGAAGTGAGGGTAAAAATGATTTCACCATTGGGGGAGATGATAACCCTCTTACTTGAAAGGTAAGAGGCATGACACTTGAGGAAGAATTTAGGAAAATAGTAACACTGGGGGAAAATGAACAGGGGGAGTCTAGACTGCCAAAGGCTGTTTTCGTCAGACTGGTCAAGGTAATTGTTAGGAAACCAATCAAATTCACACTGTGTCTCAAAAATATTGTAATCTTAGTCAACAAGGGGGATGTGGTCTAAATCCACAGAGGGGGTGAGCATAGGATTCACCACAGTGGCAGTTTTGGGGTCCATAGTGGTAACGAAATGAAAGTGAGAGAAAGTGATAAAGGGAATTTGCAGATGGTCACAATAAATTTTGCGGGAAAAAGCTTGGAGGGAATATCTATGTAAATAGTTGTCAATAGGTAAGAACATAGAGGGTAGGAGCAATGTAACAATAGGAAAATGAGTAAGGGATGTGAGGCAGGGGAGGAATGGAGCTTTATAGACTCATAACTGGAGCGGGACCATTGGATAAACAACTATTGGAAGTTGCATTTACTTAGGAAACGAGAAGGATGCAATGAGAGGGAGTTGCAACAGAACTGGAGTAACGGTCATCGACGTGGCATCTTAGGATAAGCAGACAGAGGCACAGGATTGTTGGCAAGAAGTGACAAGAGGAGGGAATACATGGCAGTAGAGGATTGGTGGTTGAGGAGGGTCGTGGTAGATGAACGTTGGCGGGAATGCGGGAAACAACGAGATGGAAGAAACCTCTTTCAGGGGGGGGGGGGGATAGCTATTTGTGGTATTTGAGGGGGGGCGGTCCGAAATCACAAGGGGAGGACACGTAGCAGTGGAGAAATCGCTTTTTGGACCCCCCTCGTCGCCGTTAAAGAGAATCACGGTGGGGGGGTCCAAAAAGGCTTAAGGGCTGTTAGATGTGAAAGCAATTGTGATCGGGGGAGGTAAGGTGAGTGGAGTTTAATGCCAGTGGTCCCACAATGTTTGATGTGCACATATCATTTTACAATAAGGTTGGACTTTGGACAAGTCACAATATTTACAAATAACTTTTTATAGCAAGAGTTTGATTTTTCCTAAACTAGTCTACCTTAACCAATTAGGGTGCATTTGAGAGTGTAAACCCTATTTATTTTTCCATTTTTAAAGGACTAAGAGTATCCATTCAAATCACTAAACTAATCTACCAACTACATTAATCCATATTAAGCTGTTTGATTAATTTATTCACTTATTATACCTATCTAATCTCAGCCAAGATTACACTATTTGGCTAAGTTATTCACTCTAATCTATTTGACATAAATTGAAATTTTCTTGAACATGATTAAACTGTATGTTTCAAACAACAGAAGTATTGTGGCATTTAAAACAAGTTGCACACAATTTCATGAATTTATTCACTACAAAATTATTGGACTATTAGTGGCACTTCAACTGGCATCACTTTCATGTTTATTCTTTTTTTGTGGGGTTTTTATGATTTATTTTTCTTTTTATATATTTTCTATTTGTACCCTCTTTTCATTTTTTATTTTCATTTTTATATCTTTTTTTGGAAATAATTTGAAGGGTAAAATATTATTTACAACATCTCAAACATAATAATCATCAGTAATAATCAAAAGATCCTATAAAAAATTATAGGACCCTAACATAGGCTCCACCTAGGGATGGAACTCTCCTTGTGAGGTGTCAAGAACACCATAGACTAGTAGCCTGATCCATTGGGCTAATCCCAAATCTGAAACTTGCTCTGTCATAAAATCTCTATGACTGAAACTCTTAAACTGAAATCAAAACCATTATGCACACTAAAAACTAAAATCTGAAATACACTGAACCGAAATATGAAATGCAATATGAAACTGAAACTGGATAAGAATGCTTGAAAAAATTCTCAAATCACTGAGCTTATTTGCACACTGCTACCTACCCAAATCTGCTGAAAATCATGGTGAATCAAATAATACAAAAATGCCAATGAAGCCAGTCAAGTAGCTGCTGAAACAAATGGAATTCTTGACTGCTTGTTAATAAAACCAAATGGACAACTTGACTTTTTGTCCATAAAATAAAAGTTGTAGAGTGCAACTGTTGTTGGATCTGGTCACGAAGACGTGATTGAACACTTGAGCTGAAGAGAACCTCCATGTAGTTTGCTATAAGATCAGTAAAGGCATGACTAATTAGTTTACCTTGGAGGCCTTCATTGACTGATTGAGCATGGAAGGTTCCATCAGTTGTATTATTAAGGCTAAACCCTGATTCCAACTATTTAGTTTCAGCCTTATGTTCAAAAAAAAAACTCTCATTCCTCTACAAATCAAAAGGCGATACAGTCTCCTCTTGTTTTGGAGAAGGAATATTTTCCAAGAATTGTTTAGGATCTTGAAAATTATAGGATTGAATCTGAAAATCCAAAAGTTCAATATCCTTCTTGAACCTTTCAGCAACTAACTCAAGCAAACAAACTTTACTTTCAGGAGAAAATTTTCTCGATTTCAAACAACAAAACACAACTGTTCAAAAATCTTCATAAATTTGAAAATTGGCTAATTTATCCCTAACTTCTTTTAAAACTTCACAGATAGACGATTTGCCACATACCTCGTCCACCATCAGTAATCAGATTTGGAACTTGATATGATTTTCTTAGGAATCTGAAATGTTCAGGTCCCCAGTATGGTCGCCAGAATGTTAGCACTCTGTAATTTTCTAAGGTTGTAGAAGAAAATCACAAAGGTAACCACAAACCTACTTTGGAAGATGGGATCTAGCCCTGCCAGCTTTAGAGAGGGCTCTCTTTGTAAGATTTAACTTTGTTTATATTAAATGTTAGGCTAGTTATGATTGTTCGAAGTTTGGTTTCAAGTTGATTGGTTGATTAAGTGCCCGAACCTTCCATTGGGCTATGGAGTCTATAGTTTAAAGGGGGTCTCTTTCAACTTTTAGAAAGGAGTTTCATAGGGAAAGGTAGCTAAACTAACTAGATCCTATATATTTAAGTGAAATGGAATAGAAGAAAAGATATAAGTTCAATAGAAGTTAAAGAGAAATTAAGAATTCCTTAACATGTTATCAGAAGAAAACATAGAAATTATTTTCAGCCAGAACCATATTGTATTTTTCAACAAATTTTGCTCGTCAATTTTCTGTAATTCAAATACGGAAAACACAAGTATGGAAACAAAGTAGTAAAACATTAACTGTGTAAGAAGCACATCACCAAATAATCTAACACATGAATCTTGTGAATAATGTCCTCTTTATTACTGATCAACCCATAAAATAAAAAATAGTACAATAACGTTCTAGAATGAAAAAATACACGCAGTAATCAACCCTTGATACTTCTAAAAGAGAAGTATTTATAAGATATTTACAAAAATCCTGTCAAAACCGATTAGGATGTATTTAGGAATTCCTAAAATGAATCTATCTAACCTATTACAAAAATTTAGGGTAATTCGAACTATCTGTAGTGCTGGCACTAAATTCGTGGAATTGCTAAAAGTGCTTTGAATTCTACCGTGCTACTGATGCTAAGCTATACAACCAAATCCATGGCTTACTCGAGTAATTCACATAATTTTTCCCAGTACTGCTCACTTGGGATAGTTATCTTTAGTAACTTTTTGTAAACTTCGTTGACCTCAGTTTATTAAGAAAATTCCAGTTTGATGAATATGTGTTTCATTTCATACTAAATGTCCAGGTCATATGATAACACTTCCAAGAATGCTTTTCCTGTCATGTTGATTCTTCCACCTGTAACCTTCGAATTGTCTTTGGCCTTGGTCATTAGTTTCTCACTGTAATCAGAACACATACTGAGCTTATCATTTATTACCAATAAATTAGGAAGTCCCTTTTTGTAGAGAGGCTCCAACTTTTTAAAGAATCTTTGTACACCAGTGTCCAAAATCTGACACTTTTCTTCAAGTTTCCTCACCAAATTTCTCTTAGTCAGCACCTTCTTGACTTCTAGTATTGTTTCCATTCTATCTTCAATATCCAACTCTTCTAATTCCTGTTTGTTTTTAGATTTGAGGAACTTGATGAGCTCAGTAGCTTCACTGGGTCTGTCACCCAATTGTTTTCTCACTTGTTCAATGGCTTCATTAGACCTTTAACCAATTCCTGTTGCTCAAATATAATTTGTATTGAAGGCCAAATATCTATCATATCTTCATTGATCTGTTTCCAAGTATTTTCTTTGACGAGGGCCAAGATATTACCCATGACAGTATATTTTTCCATTTGCTGCAATCTCTAGGACAATGACTAGGAACTGTGTACTTTTGGTAAGCGGGCATTCTCAAATCTTGTTTTTTGCTCCTGTAAGGTCTTCACCTCCTGTCTTAGTCTTTTTATTTCTTCTCCCTGTATAGACATGTTCTCTAGTAATTGGGCCAATTTAATTGGATCATGTGTAGTTGAAGAAGGAGGTACTGGAGAAGAGGATTCTCCTAATGTTGTAGCTCCTATAGGAATACCGGTTTGAAGTAGGGATGCAATTGGTATTGCATCTAGAGGAACCACTACTAGTTGAGAGCTCTTCTCCTTCTCTTTGATCATATTATCCATCTCTACTTCCATCTCCTTGATTTGTGCACTTTGCTCCACCAGTAGCTTTAACATTTCTTCTTTCTGTAACTCTGTCTCTCCTAACTCCTTTTCTTGGGGATCTTCAGTTGTAGGCAACTTCAATTGCTTCTTCAGGGCTGCTATGTCAACATTCTTCTTCTTGATAATTTATTCCATGGCCTTTGAATTGCCATAACCAAAACCTGCTTTAATCACCATTTCTTCCAAATATTTAATTCTGTTGTCTTTAGCAAGAGAGGAAAATTTATCCAGTTTAAGTTGAGACTGACCATTATTTAAAGGAAGCTGTAATTTGGAAGCAGTGAGGGCAGTCTGTGTGAAGGTTGAGTAGACCATTTCTCTTGTCTGCATGTGCATTTACATTTGATCCAAAGGATGAACATCCTCTGCCTCAAACTCAAAGGTAGTCTGTTTGAAGTCAGCTGCTAATTTTGGTTGTGGAACCTGGGCTTGTAAGAAAGCCATGTGCATTCTTCCCTTCTCTACGTCGTAGGCTGAGATGAGCCTGTGCTGGATTGAGGAAGACTGTTTCCTAAATTGAATAGAGATGTTGTCATGAATGGCTTCATTCCTCTGTTTAATATTTTTGTATCTTTGGAAAATATCCAATTGCCTTTGTTCTGTGGATGACTCTAGTGTGTGAGGTATTGTAGCTGGAATCTCTTTAGTAATCGAGGATGATGGGGAATCACTGCTAATAATATCAAACTTAAAAGTTTGAAGGCCAGAGAGTACAATGGTACCCTGTGTTTCCTCTAGTGGTGGGAAGTCTATCTTAGATCCTCTCTTAACCTTCTTTGTATATATCTTAAATCCTTTGGCTGAGACTTCTGTGATTGAAGATGAGTCCTCCACTCTTGATCTCTTCTTGGTCTTTTCTCTGGGTATAGGAGTCTCTGAGGTAGTCCTTGCAAGTACTCACTCTTCGACCTCCTACAATGTGTTCTCTACCCAATTTTGTTGATTCATGTACTTCTCTATTTCTAGTCTTTGGGTATGCACACAGGGAGTTGCCTTCTATTCCACTCTTAGCTTAGAAATTACCTCGAAGGGGTCATAAGACCATGTAAAGATAAGGGGGAAATGCATTTGTTTCAGCAGGAGGTCTGCTTCCTCTTCTACTAATCTACTGTTATAGATAAAAGGTACTATTTGTGTCTTGATTCTGAATCAAGACTTCTTTTTGGCTGCCGCAAAATGGATATTGTCTGAGTGGACTATTTTCCTGATGTATTCCAAGGAAAATATGCTCATTGGAAGGTACTTGGGAAACTTATATGGTGGTATCTCTGAGCCATAAACTCCGATCTCTGTAAATGATTGGTATAGGTACCAATCCCCTGTCTTCACCTATTCACCAAGATATAACACTTTTTGAATATCTTCATTGATTCTTGGAACCTGCTGGTCAGTCAGCAAACAATTTGCTAGATACATAAATTGATCAATAAATTCTGTAAAACTAGACTCTTGTGATTTTTTTCTAATCATGGAGGTCCAAAAAATAATGGGTTGAGGCTCTTCTTGCTGGTTGAGCTTCTGCACTGCAAAGGGAAACCTGTTTGTCTGGAAGAAAATGAAGATATAGATAAGAATTGAAGAATATCCGAACATTCCCTCAGTTAAAAACTGAAGGAATTGTTCTTGAATAAAATCAGCAAGGAAGTGACCATAGTCAAAGGTGACTGATATCCCTTCCTCTGTAGAGGGAGTGGATAAAAATCCTAAAATAGGCTCATCTACCCATTCATTTGAATAGTAACCAAGTAAGCATGACAAGACAAAGATAATCTGTTTGGTTCTTTGAGGGAAAATAGAAGAGGGATAAGGGGGATTCTTCTTGGGGAGTTGAGAATCTTCTAGTAGGAAGACCTCAAAGATTTTGGCTCTCTAAGGAAAGGGGAGTTTCTAGTATCTTTATTTAAGAACGTCTAGGAAAAAAGGATTTAGAGAGTAACTGTAGTGTAGGTTTTAACCCCGTACAGAAATTACCTGCATATGAATTCTAAAACACAGAAAATAAATAATGCGAGAGCAGAACACATAAAACACATATACACAGAGATTTTCCCCTAGATCCCAAAACCAGGATTACCAGCTTGATTTTTCATTATATTCCTTTCAATGTTATAATACATATTTATACATGCTGAAGCATCCAATACCATGGACCGAAAACTATCGTGTCCAAAAAAGATGTGCGAAAATCATGCACAAAACCATAGGTGGGTTAGCCCAACCTAACATAGGGTCCAAAACCAAAATTTTATGGGGTGCTGCCCCGGTCCCCATAAAGTGGGGTTACGGGTGCCCTTCAAACCCCCTGTTAACTATGTGGAAAGAATATAACACAACCCAACATTCTCCCACTTGTTGTTTTCTTTCCACAGGGGGCCACAAGAGAGCTTAGTCATTTTTCCAGCCCTGAAATGCCCATTGCCTCTCTACACCAAGAGAATTTCTCAGAGCTCACAGATTTTGTCAATGCATTTGCAGTATTCTTCAAAGTGTCCACCTTTACCAGCAACACCTTTTTGTCTTCTATCATATCCCTCACAAAGTGATACTGAACATCAATGTGCTTTGTCTTTGAATGATATGCGGGGTTCTTTGCCAAGAAAATTGCACTTTGGTTGTCACAGCCTATCCTTATAGCTTCTTGTACTAACCCCATACTTGAACACAATCTCTGCAACCAAACTGCTTCCTTGCTTACATGAGTGGTTGCCATGTCTTCTGCCTCTGTAGTTTATAGTGCCACTACAGATTGTTTCTTACTCATCCAACTGACTGCCCCTCCAAATAGGTTAAACACATACCCACTTGTAGATCTTCTCTGATCCAGATCTCCAGCCTAGTCTGCATCAACAAAGCCATGAATATCTAACACTCTATCCAATCCTGGTCTTCCTTGCTAGCACAAACCATAATCACTAGTGCCACGCAAATACCTGAAAACCCACTTCATTGCTGTCCAATGCTCCTTTCTTGGTTTTGACATAAACCTGCTCAATACTCCCACTGCATGTGCAATGTCTGGTCTAGTATAGACCATTGCATACATCAGGCTACCGACTGCACTTACATATGGAACACGGGACATGTCCTCTTCCTCTTCTTGTGTCTTGGGACACTGTTCAGCAGATAACTTCACACCTACAGGAATATGAACCTTCACCTGTTTACTATCCTCCATATTAAACCTCTGCAATATTGTCTCGACATACTTCCTCTGGTTTAACTAGAGCTTCCTGTTTGCCCGATCTATTTTAATTTCCATGCCCAAAATATAGTTTGCAGCACCAAGATCTTTCATGTCGAATTTGGAGGACAATTGGGTCTTCAAATCCTGGATAACTTCTTTGTCATTTCCAACCAACAACATATCATCCACATACAAGACCAGATAAATAACATGGTCACCAATTAATTTAAAATACACACAGTGATCTGCTTTGCTTCTGGTGAAGCCAAGTCCCCGTATAAATGTATCAAATTTCTGATACCACATCCTTGGTGACTATTTTAACCCATATAGAGACTTCTTTAACTTACATACCAGTTCTTTCTTACCCTTCACCGCAAAGCCTTCAGGTTACTTCATGTAGATCTCCTCTTCCAGCTCCCCGTGAAGAAATGTTTCCTTCACATCCATATGTTCTACCTCAAAATCAAAAGCAGTAGCAACAGATTAAAAGTAATCTAATAGAAGTTACCTTGGCAACAGGAGAAAAAATATCACCAAAATCAATTCCCGGCACCTGGGAATAACCTTTTGCTACCAACCGAGATTTGTATTTCTCCACTTTCCCTTCTGCATTTGTCTTCTTTTTCAACACCCATTTGCTGCCAATGGGTTTCCTTCCAACCGGCAACTCCACCAGATCCCAAGCCTCATTTTTGTGTAAAGGTGTCATTTCATCAACCATGGCCTCTTTCGAGAGTTTTCCATCCTCTGAATCCACTGTTTCCTTCACAGTTCTGGGATCATCATCAGTAATAGACAAAGAAAAATTTGAACAGAAAGTAGATGGACTATACCTTTTTGGCTGCCTTCTTTCTCGAACTGATCTTCTCACAGCCGGAGTTTGTGGCTCTTCATCTTCTGATTCCTCCTCTGTTGTAGAGTCTGATTCTTCCTCCTTTAGCTCAAACTCTATATTCTCAGGTTCCTTTGGTTGGACTTCATGTTCAATAACATCTTTCACCTCTCTAAACACCACATCTCGACTGTACACAACCTTCCATGTGATTGGGTTCCAAAGCTTATAACCCTTTAAACCATCCTTATACCCAATAAAGATGCACTTTTCAGATTTACTATCTAACTTGGTTCGTTTCTCCTTTGGAACATGTACATATGCATCACATCCAAATACCATCAGATGTGAAAGAGAGGGTTTCTTACCAGTCCATACCTCTTGTGGAGTCTTATCCTCCAACGCTGATGAAGGTGACCTATTGACCAAGTAACATGCAGTATCCACTGCCTCTGCCTAGAATTCCTGTCCTAACCCGACACCACTGAGCATGCTTCTTGCCCTTTCCATCAACGTCTTGTTCATTCTTTCGGCAACTCCATTTTGTTGAGGTGTATATGGAGTAATCTTCTGCCGTGCTATACCACACTTCTTGAAAAATTATTTAAATTCCTTACTGCAAAATTCTCCACCGTTATCTGTCCTCAGCCCCTTTATCTTCTTCTCTGTTTGGTTTTCCACCAGAGCCTTAAATTCTTTAAACCTGTCAAAGACTTCAGATTTCTTCTTAAGGAAATATATCCATGTATTCCTTGAGAAGTCATATATAAATGATACATAGTACACAGACTTACCCAGTGATGGAACCTTCACAGGTCCAAACACATCACTGTGCACAAGTTCTAATATTTGTTTCGCCCTCTTACTACCAGAGGGGAAACTCACCCGATTCTGCTTCCCATATACACAATTTTCACAGAAATCAAAATCCAGAGAGCTATTACTCATACCTTTACCATGAAGTATTCAAAGGCCCTTCTCTCCAATATGTCCAAGCCTTTGATGCCACAACATGGTCTTCTCTCCAGAGACCACTAGATTTTCTGCTTCACTTTCAGGAACCACAGAACTATTGCACCCATCAATAATAGTGCTACCTTGCAGCTTATACAGAGTTCCAATCCGAACTCCCCACATCAATACTAGTGCTCCCCGAACGATCTTGCAGGTATCCTTCTCGAACACTATTTTTACACCTGCATCATCCAGCTTACTAACAGAAATAAGATTTCTGGTTAATGTAGGAATATGTAGAACACCCGGAAGTGTTCTAACCCTTCCACCTTGCAGCTTCAACTTTACTTTTCCACGACCAATGACTCTAGCCTTCCTGTCATCCCCCAAGAAGACATCACCACGATCATATTTCTCATACTCACAGAACCACTCTTTATGGGGAGTGAAGTGAAAGGATGCCTCTGAGTCAATCAACCATGCCTCATGATCTACATGTGTACTTGAAGAAGCCAAGTACACATCCCCACCTTCATCTGAGGTGGTTTTTGCCTCTGCAGAAGGAGCCTCATCAGATCCCTTTCCTTTGTCAGGAGCTTTAGATTTATAGTCCCTTTTGAAGTGGCCTTCCTTTCCGCATTTCCAGCACACCACCTTTATAGGTTTTCCTGGAGATTTAGATCTCCCTCTAGATTTAGATCTCCCACTCGATGACTTATTTTTGTTTCTGTTCTGGGACCGTCCTCGTACAAACAAGGCATCACCATTTTGGCTCTCCATATTTTTCCATCTCATCTCCTCCGTCAGCAAGGCTGAGACTATTTCATCAAACTGCAAGGCAGTTGCATTGCTACCTATTGCAATAACCAGACTATCCCACGAATCTGGTAGAGAACACAACAAACTGATGCACTTATCTTCATCTGAAATTTTAATATCAACAGATGCTAACTGACTTACCACAGTATTAAATGCGTTCAGAGGCTCTATCACTGAGTCTCCATATTTCATCCTCAGGTTACACAGCTTTTTTCGTAGGAACAGTTTATTCACCAGAGACTTAGATTGGTACAAAGTCCCTAACTTGTCCCACAAAGCCTTTACTGTAGCTTCCCCTGATACGTTCAGCAATACTGAATCTGAGACACACAATCGTATTGTGGTCTTTGCATTCGATCCAACTTCTTCCATTCTTCATCGGACACTCCCGTTGGTTTAGTACCCGAATCTACCGCGATCCACTGATCTTTATCCACCAACAGATCCTCCATCTTGAGTTTCCATAACTCAAAACTCTGACCATTAAATTTCTCGATCTCTATCTTTCCAATACTTTCCATCTTCTTTCACCACTAGAATCGATCTCGCAGATCTCCCACTGAACAGGGTCTACCACAGGCCCGAGCGAAACCCCTCAGCAACAAAGGCGTCCCCTTGAAGCCAAATCTGCTCTGATACCAAATGTAGGTTTTATCCCCATACAGAAATTACCTGCATACGAATTCTAAAACACATAAAATAAATAATGCGAGAGCAGAACACATAAAACACATATAGACAGAGATTTTCCCCTGGATCCCAAAACCAGGACTACCAGCTTGATTTTTCATTATGTTCCTTTCAATGTTATAATACATATTTATACGTGCCGAAGCATCCAATACCATGGACCGAAAACCATCGCGTCCAAAAAAGATGTGCGAAAATCATGCACAAAACCATAGGTGGGTCCGCCCAACCTAACATAGGGTCTAAAACCAAAATTTTCCAGGGTGCTGCCCTGGACCCCATAAGGTGGGGTTACGGGTGCCCTTCAAACCCCCTGTTAACTATGTGGAAAGAATATAACACAACCCAACATGTAGGGGACCTACAACATTTGGTTTATACTTTCAGAAGTGATGGTAAAAAGGATTTCACCATTGGGGAGATGATAGTCCTCTTACTTGAAAGGTAAGAGGAATGACACTTGAGGAAGAATTCGGTAAAATAGTAAGACTGGGGGAAAATGAATGGGGAGAGTCTAGACTGCTAAAGGATGATTTATTCAGACTGGTCAAGGTAATTGTCACAGAACCAATAGCGTAATTCGAACAGATCGAATTCACAAAGCGTCTTAGAAATATTGTAATCTTGGTCAGCAAGGGGGATATGTTCTAAATCCACAGATGGGGTGAGCATAGGATTCACCACAGTGCCAGTTTTGGGGGCCATAGTGGTAACAGAATGAAAGTGAGAGAAAGTGACAGAGGGAATTTGCAGATGGTCACAATAAATTTCACGAAAAAAATCTTGGAGGGAATATCTATGTAAAAAATTGTCAATAGGCGAGAACGCAGAGGGAAGGAGCAATGTAACAGTAGGAAAATGAGAAAGGGATGTGAGGTGTGGGAGGAATGGAGCTTTATAGAATCATAACTGAAGCAAGAGAGTTGGATAAATGACTATTGGAAATTTCATTTACTCAAGAAACGGGAAGGATGCAACGGGAGGGAGTTACAACGGAACTAGCAGGGTCGGGGCAGATGAACGTTGGTGGGAATGCGGGAAACAGTGGGATGGAAGAAACCGATTTTGGGGGGGGGGATAGCTGCTTGTGGTATTTGAAGGGGGGGGGGAATCATAAGGGGAGGACACGTAGCATTGGGGAAACCACTTTTCGAACTCCCCCCTCTCCATTAAAGAGAATCACAATGTGGGGGGGGGGGTCCGAAAAGGCTTAAGGGTCATCAGATGTGAAAGAGATTGCGATCAGGGGAGGTAAGGTGAGAAGAGCTTAATGTTGGTGGTATGTTTGATGTGTGCATATATTTTTACAATAAGGTTAGACTTTGGACAAGTCATAATATTTACAAATAGTGTTTTATAACAAGAGTTTGAATTTTCCTAAACTAGTCTAACTTAACCAATTAGGGTGCATTTGAGAGTGAAAACCCTGTTTATTTTTCCATTTTTAAAGGACTAAGAGTATCCATTCAAATCAGGAAACTAATCTACCAACTACATTAATCGATATTAAGATGTTGGATTAATTTATTCACCTATTCTACCTATCTAATCTCAGCCAAGATTGCATTGTTTGGCTAAGTTATTCACTCTAATATATTTGACATAAATTGAAATTTGATTGAACATCATTAAAATGTATGTTTCAAACAACAAAAGTATTGTGTCATTTTAAACAAGCTGCACACAATTTCATGAATTTATTCACTACAAAATTATTGGACTATCATTGGCACTTCAATTGGCATCACTTTCACATTTATTCTTTTTTTTTTATGTGGGGTTCTTTTATCATTTCTTTTTCTTTTTCTATTTTTTCTATTTACACCAGTCTTTCATTTTTTATTTTCATTTTTCTTTATCCTTTTGGAAATAATTTGAAGGGTGAAAGATTATATACAACATCTCAAACATAATAGTCATCAGTAATAATCAAACGATCCTATAAAAAATTATAGGACCCTAACACATTCTAAAAGAGGAAAACAACATGAAGTTCAATTGCAGTAGGATGCATCACTTTTGAACACTGTATGAACACGATGCTAGGGTTAGAGAATGCAGGGATCAAGAAGTGAATGCAAAAGCTACTTAACAAAGGGAACATTAGTTCTAGTACATCTTTTTTTCATGTTCTTGTGGGTCTCCTAATGCTTTGGCTTTGAGGAAGGATGGCACATGGCGATGAAAGATGGCTTTCATATCATATAAGTATAGGCTTCCCAAAACAATCCCACATATGTCAAGTGGTACTACATCAAGTTCTACCTCATCAATAAAATTTGCAGTGATGGCGAATTTAAATATGCATTTTCTTGTCACTTGAAATTTTGCGTTGTCACATACCCAACCCAAAGGAAAAGGTTTAAGATGAGGAATGGTTTCCAAATTTAGTTTCTTAACAATGTCTTCTGAAATAAAGTTTGCTTGTTATCCACTATCAAACAAAGTATCTACTTTGTTATGTTTTATGATGAATCTAACATGGAAAATCTCTATTCTTTCTCTTTCATTTTGAGTTTCAATGGGCTTGCTTAAAGAACTAGTACTTGCAATAGAATCCTTACCTTTAAATCCCATGGCTATAATTTTTGTTTCATCTCCGGAATCAAATCCTAGATCTTGTTGAGTTGTTACAACAGTCTTTTCTTTCTCCTTGTTGTTAAATTTTTTGGGTCTCATCTCAGGATGAAGTTTCCAACAGTGATATTCATCATGGCCTTCTTTTGAAAAAATTTTACATGTGAGTTTTTCTCCCTCCTTCTTGAGTGAAGCATTCTTTTTATGCTTGCCTTTGAACTTCCCCTTTCCTCTGTCTCCAAACTTAAATGACTTCTCAATAGTTTCTTAAGAAACATTCTTCCCTGTTACTTCTAAATGAGTTTCCTGTACACATACTTCATCTAGCCTTGTAGGGTTAAACATGAGAATTATGTGTCTCAAATAACTGTGTAAACATCCAGTTTATTTCAGTAGAGTGTCTTGAGAGGATACATCTATATCCAAAATCAAAGCTCTTTTCCTAAATTCTTGAGTATACCTTTGCACACTTTGACCCTTAGCTTGCTTAAAGTTTTTCCAATCCATTATAGCTTTTTTCATGTATGCTAATGGATAAAATTGTCTTTTTATTGCAACAACAAAATCATTCCAAGAGGATAAAACCTTACCACTTTTCATCATGTCCTCTTGAGTTTTTACCTCCCACCAAATGAGTGCTGCACTTTCCAACCTAAGAGAAGCAAGATGAATTTTGGTTGCATCATCCTTGATTCTTTATATTCTACAATACACTTCAATATGATGAAGCCAATTATCTAATTTCTCAATGGTTACCTCTCCATCATACATAGGAACAAACTTTGTGTCAAGGTTTAACAAAGGAGTTTTACCATGCCCCTTTGGAGAATGTGGAGGTGTTTGTGAAGGGTAGAAGTAGAAGAAGGTGAGGATGAGGATGGAGGTGAAGGTGGTGACTTGTCACCATCCTCTCCATTCCATTTTGGAGGTTTGTCTCCATTTCCTCCATTTCCTTTTGGAGGTTTGGAGCTCTCTCCTTGAAACCTTGAGTTCCTCTCCTCATAAATAAATTTCACCATTTTAGACATTTCAAAGAAATATTTTTTGAAAATTTTCTCATCTTCATACATCCCTTCATGACATTCTTCATGTGCCATAACTGGTGGAGCTTGAGATATGTGTGTTCACCTTGAAACAATTTGAGACGTTGGCTCCACAATATTTTGTTCTCCTCTTTTGAGCTTCAACCTTGTAAGCATCATAAAACACTTGCAAACAAAATCAAAGCTTCAAAATAACCTGGCTCTAACACCAAACTGATCTGAAATGCAAACTTAAAGGTGATAGGAAAATTTGCAAGTAAAATTTTATGTCTTTTGGGAAATGGATCACTTTGTAAAAGCACATAAAACAATGGTTTTAAAACTCAGTTAAAAACATAAAAGCATAGACAAATATACCATATACAGTAACATAAGACAAAAAAATGATAAAGGAGTTCAACTCTCTTAGGCTACATATCCTGGTCCAACTTCCAATGTTGGGACTCTTTCAATAAGTGCTCAAATTTATGTTTACATGGATTTACAGTGCTCATAATTTAAAAATAATGTCTCCAATGGCTTCAGAACAGTAAAAAACCCTAAACTAGGCTCTTGTTGGGCTCAATTTGGCCAAAAATCAAAGAAGTTATGCTCTAGAGAAGTTTTTCTGCTAATTGCTCTACAAACTGCACTCTCTTGCTAACTGTTCTAAAAATTCCGCTTTTTCTGGAACTGCTAAGCGACATTTTTGCCCGACGGTGGTGAGATTCGCATTGTTTCGGGTGCAGTTTTTCGATTAATTTAATTGCCCAATGACCCCCATGAGAATAAAAAATGGGTCATATGAGCCATATGCCCAGGGGTTGGGGTTAACCACCTGTCCCTGTCAACATAGGCCACTCAACCTCCATGCCGTTGGTCCTATCAGCTCCACGGAACTCGGGGCCGGTATCCAAATTCACACACCTGTCGCATTGGATCCCTCTTCTCGTGGCCACGGTCCTATGTGAGCCCACATGCCTTGGGGCCAGGCTTAACCTTAGTGCCAATCCTTAGCACCTTCGGCTACAATCTCGGTCCTATGGTGATTCATGGGACTTGGAGCTAGGGCTTAGCCCCGACCCCATCCTGAAACATTACACCGCTGAAAGTTTAAATAACAGTTTGTTGTAATGACTATTAAGTACCACCCCGTGGCCTATTGGTAAGGTGCTTAAATTATGTGCATGAGATCCTATGTTTGATCCTCCCCGGTGGTAGTTCGGACTTAACAAAATTTTACACAACCCCATGTGCCACGTGGCAGCCAACCATTGGGCCAACAAAATCCTCCATAACCAATCAAAACTTGCCAACTCAGACCAATCAGGTGAGGCCACTTAAAATCTTGCCATTAGCGTGTGAGGTATAATCAACTTGCCCAGTCACCCTGCCCAGTTAGCAGGCCTGCACCCAGCCTGCAAATTTTTTCCTTGTTTGGGAAAACGATCAGAACGCGATATCAGAAGCATACGATATCGATTTTTAGTAATTCAAGTTGCGTTGGATTCAAGTTGAAAATCTCTATGTGTTGGCACTAGTTTTGAGCACTTTTGAACAATTTGAGTTTTGAGCACTTTACCGATCCTTTGGATCAATATTATACCACACAATCTCCATACATGAATAACATGGGCTTAATATGCTGTTTTTTTTCTCTTTTTTAAAAAACTATGTACAAAGTCTATCCACTATTTTCATACATGATCTGTTATGATATTGTATGCTTCTTTTTAGTCTTTTTTGAAAGCATGTGATATTACATGCATCTTTACATGACAAAGAAACAATTTCTTTTTGCAAAGGCTCAACCTTATCTATGTAAGATCCATTATTTTTGAACTATATATTTGAATACATGTAAGTCATATATCAACAATAAAAAAAGTATGTTTTTTTCTATGAAAAAAATGACATTGAGACATTTTTTTTATGGCATACTATTTTTTAATATTATTAATAATTTTTAAATTCACTTATTAAGTATCAAAAATAAAAAATTCGCTTTTTCCATGAAAAAAAGACATTGAGATATTTTGTTTATGGCATACATTGATATTTTTTAATATTATTAATAATTTTTAAATGCCACTTATTAAGTTTATATTAAGATTTGAATAAGTTATACATCCACTCTTATTACATTTACTAGGAAGTAATTAATTTTTTTAGTTTCAATTACTTTCTTTCTTTCTTTTTTTTCTTTTTATTTTTTTTTAATATTTTATCTTTGGACATATTTTATTATGGTCAACATTAAAATATTTTTGATTTTCATATGTTTCTCTATATACGCACACATATAAATAAAGAGGATATTAAAATAAAATAGTTAACATGGATATTTAAATAAGTTATGTAAGTTTTATATTGAAATATTTTTATAATGTATAGGAATTATACATTTTTCTCATACTAAAAAATGAATATAAAATTTCTTTTAAATTTTAATTACTTTATCTTTCTTTAAATTTGATGTAAATTATTTAGTTTACAATGAACATCCAAATGCTTTACTTATGCCAAAGCATGAGAGTGAAATATTTTTACCACATTTTCTTGACATGTTTTATTTATTGCTGAGAGTTAGAGTGGAATATTTTACCACATCTTCTTTATACAAAGAAAGAACAAAGCCAACATAGTAAAAATGAGATTATTAATGTTTTATTATATTTTTAACTAATGTAACATAACATGTATATTCACTTTGTCTTTTAATTGTAGTGGATATTTTATTTTTATTTTAAAAGGAACACATGTAAAATCAGAGTTGAGAACAAAAGAAATCACACATATCCCTTAAATTGCATAGTAGAAATGGTCTCTATATACAATGAAAGGTTTGCAACTGCTCCAAATACATATGTTTTTCATTTATCAAGCTTGCTTCAATCAATTTGTTTTACATCATTGTTAATGAACCAAAAGATGAGGTTAGATGTAATATCCCCCTGTAACCTCGGATGAAAATGCATGTAGTTAGAATTTTTTTACACAATTTACCCGCGGGTAACTATCCAAATTACTATTCCAGACTACTCATTAACCATTAGATATAACATTCATCATTACATAGAGTAACTTTTTTAGAGGAATAGTAAGTTACATAACCATTAACAACCACTGTTGTCACATATTGACATAAACTTTATGATGTAACCTTGCATCATTTTCTTGATTCCTTTAACTAGATTAGTTAATCACAGACTTGATATTATAAACATATTTTTATGTAAGGAATCCACAACATAAAAGTAGCACAACAAACAACCACATCATTAGACCCTGTTATGCCCTAGAAACCTCGTAGGGTGAAAACCAATAAACGTTAAATTTTATTATTAAATGATCGTGAGGGTCTTCACCCCTCACACTTATAATGGAGTCCATCCCTTAACCACTTACATAAAATATTACAAAGAAATATCATTTAAATACAAAATATCTAGTTAAAAGCTATTACAATCATCATGATATCATTTACCCGCAAATCTCAATCTTTATATCTTTGTGGCCTAGTTGTTTCTTAGTGGACCATCCTGCAACTCACACTAATCTGCATGGAACATTAATTCCTTACTTGCCACTATGTTGAACATAATCTATCCTTTACACAAGTCACCATCCTTTTGTGTCATTGCTGTCGTCAACAAGATTTGGTACCATGATTAGATAAAGTATTAATCAACCAATAATCACTCTTTAAAAATGATGTTTATGCCATAAGGCATTCCCTTTGAGATGAACTCCCCTCTATGCCACTGTGTACAATTTTGAGCCCTCAGATTACTTTTTTAGATGATCAAAGTAATACAGTCCATTAGATTATTATCATATCAACCACCAAACCGCTAAACTTCCATGACATGCGCTATCATATCAACCACCTTCACAACATAACAATTACAGTGGCTAGGTTTATTATTCTTATGTATTTAGTGTCATGTTATGTTTTTGAATGGTTATGCGAGGCTCTGGGAGACGGTATTAGCAGAAGTAGGGGCAGGAGTCTTGTAAGGGTTTTTGAATGAGATTGTTACATTGTTTCTTTGATCTGTTGTTTTATTGAAAGGGAATGCGTTTGATCGTAGGAAACCCATAGGTTTTTAAAGTCCATTATCTATGATTTGTCTGAGTGCGGCCGCTTTTTTTTATTTGCGTCGCTGTAAACCCAATATGTGATTTTTGTGATAGCAACCGCCTTTATTTTCATCGTGGAAAAACCTCTCCGTTGCTACTTCATTTCATATCTTTGCATAGAGACATCCCCTGATTTGTGTAGAGAAAAAGAAGCTCTAGCGTGTCCATGTAAAATCATTGTCTACATGATCCAATATGTGTTTACATTGATATGGAGTAGAGAGTTTGATACAAACAAGGGATCCCCTTTTGCTTATTTTCTCTACAGTTTCGGTATCTCCAAAAATTCCCCAGTTTTCCCAAGCAAGTTTGGCTCCGTGGTTAAAAAATGGAAAACATTTGTTTGCCCGTCTAATCCAAACCCGGGGAGGATATGATAGGTCTCAATAAATATTGTTTTAACCAACTTCTGGACAACGTTTGATATTTTCCTCAACTTTTTTGACATATCAAGAGATCACAGGAAATCCGCAGATTGAGGTATTTAAACTCTATACTTTGCTTTTTGCAAGAAATGCCAATCATTTTTTCTTGAAGTTTATTTGATTTGTCCCTTTGGCATTTATTTTCCATCCAACTCTATTTCTTGAAAGACAAAAGCTCACCTAGCTTCAATATATTTATATTTTTGAATTATTATATTTTTTTTTCATATTATATATATAATTTTTTAGGTTGTTAAGGTTTTTGAAAGTATGGTATATTTTTAAGTTTTCAAATATTTTAGGTTTTTTGTAATAGTTCACAACAATATTAATATAAAAACTTAAATTTTGGAAAAACATAAGGTGACTATTAGTCTTATTGATGATATTTTGCTTCATGGATAGAGGGATGAAGGGTAATTTCTATAAGAAAATTAATGGCCAAATATTTTTATATTTAGTTTATTTTTCAAATATTTAACTTTCATATAAGGTTAACATACTGAGTTTTTATCTGAAACCAAATTATTATGAAAAATTAGATTAGACTAAAAAATAGACTAAACTTATGAATAACTATATATAAAAAAAAGATCATATAATAAAGAAAAAAAGTGATAAATTTTCTAATTACTCAAAAGTATAATGGTTTTTTTTTTTTGAAAATGGATTATTATAAATAATAAAACTTTACAAAATAGCTTTATTATTTAAAGGGCATTGATCCATGTTTCCATGTGTATTAATAATTACATAGCGACTTTTTTCATTAAAGATTTGTTTTTAAAAACGGATTATTATAAACCATAAAAAATTATAAGATGAGTTTATGGTTTAAAAGGCATGTTGGAAATAATACTGAGAGGGGGAGCGAATCAGTATTATCTAATTCTTTTAATAAATCTTCCCTATTTGTTCTTTGAATTATTTTTGCATGTCAGTACCATAAAATAATGAGCATGAACAAAGAAAACAGATAGTCACACCAAGAACACAAGATGTAAGGTGGAAACCCAATGTGGGTGAAAACCACCTACTGCAATATGTCTCTATCTTCTTTCAAATTCGAAACTCCTTTTACAATGGTTTTGTACTGGTGCAGTCCTTTACTAGTACGCAGGCTGCAACCTGTAGAGAGCTACAACTCTCTCTCTCGTTTTCCAGTCTCAACTGGAAGGGAGCTACAACCCCCTACTTCTTTTCTTACAAGGATCACTTTTCATAAATTTTCAAACTGGATCCATAAGCATCAAATGATCATCAAGTATAAGAAATCACCCAGTCAACTGTAGTAACCAGATCAACAATAATAGAACCAAACCCAGAACACCTTATCAACAGAAAAATATAGCCAAACAAAATGTCTTAAGATAGACACGCAGTTCTTCTTTCTCTGGTCTGCGTGCGTACGCACTTCACCTTCTGCTCCCCTGCGTATACCCGTAGAGACCCTTTTGTCGCACTACGTGTCCACGCATTGTTTCTTCAACCGCGCTGCTTACTTTTACTGCAGGTACGCACCCAGAGACACTATTACGCCACGTACTATTGCTGCAGGTACGCGCCCAGAGATACTATCACGCCGCGTACAGTTACTGTGCGTACGCACCTGAACCTTCGTCGCTCTGCGTACCCACGCAGTTATCCTGTAAAACACCTGCGTACTTCCGATTAGGGCCGAATAGGCAGTCCACCAGAGTGGCACAGATGCTCAGATGCCCAGATCTGATCATGCGCTCGAGAGATCACCCTTCATAGATTCACTTTCAACTTCATATAGATCAAGCTTTTAAGACCATAACCCAATATTTCAGATCTTAAGATATTCAATTGCAAAAGATGCTTAGCCAAGAGATCTCCTTTGCTTTATATAGGCAAGCTCCTCCTAAAATCATGGATCAATACCACGAGCCAAAACCATAATAACACAAATACCATCAACTAAATTCCAAGGGTTAAACATAAGAAACCCCACGTGTGCTTTTCTCTGCCTTGAAATGAGTGCACTGGGGGTACGCACCTCCTGAACGGCGGACCTTCGTGTCTGGCCGCAGTCCCTTCACGGTGTACCTGCGGGTACACACCTTCTGAACTGATCTCCTGCGTACTTCTTAATTTTTCAACATATTGAGAGCCTTGCCACGGGAGTTGCCATCAAGTACAACATCTGTAACATATAGCCATACCAGAAACATAATGCCAACAATCTCCCCCTTTGGACTTGATGGCAACCTCACAAACTTCAGCTTCATTCTCCCCCTTTGACATCAAGGGCAAAGGGTTATGCTCCCCCTAAGAACATGCTCCCCCTGAATATGAACCAGATCTGCAGCGAAGAACCATAATCCACCATGAAAGAGATAGAGACATATTGCAGCTACTTCCAAGATCTCCTTCTGCACATCCTCCATAATGCCAACAATGCATTATATGCTCCCCCTGAACCTGTACCATCAATCAGAAGAGGTTCAGCAATAAGATGATGCACCAACAACCCCCAGCTTTTGCCTGAGGTATTCAAAAGTGTCCCTGGGCAATGGTTTGGTGAGTATATCAGCAACTTGTTCCTTAGAAGGAACATACTCCAACTTGACCTTCTGTTCAAGCACTTGTTCCCGGAGAAAATGATACTTGATTGATATGTGCTTGGTTTTTGAATGCATAACAGGATTCTTTGAGATGTTGATTGCACTTGTGTTATCACATAAGATGGGGATAGGTGGTGTACAAGTGATTTGAAAATCCTGCAAAGTCTGCATCATCCAAAGGAGTTGGGTGCAACAAGATGCAGCAACAACATATTCCGCTTTAGCTGTAGACAAGGCAATCGAACTTTGTTTCTTGCTGAACCAAGATACCAGTCTGGAACCCATAAAGAACGCACCACCACTTGTGCTTTTCCTGTCATCCACGCTTCCGGCCCAATCTGCATCGGTATAAGCATGAAGTGTAAGATCTGTATCTCTAGGATACCATAGGCCATAATTTTGAGTCCCTTGAAGATATTTGAAAATTTTCTTCACTGCCTGAAGATGAGTCTCCTTCAGATTTGCCTGAAATCTTCCAACTATTCCAACTGCATGCATGATGTCTGGTCAGGTACCTGTCAAATAAAGTAAACTTACAATCATAGATCTGTAGGTTGGTTGATGTACAGCTGCAGATTCATCATTTGCACTGAGGCTACATCCTGTGACCATGGGCGTACATACTGGTTTTGCATCTTCCATGCCATATTTCTTCAAAATCTGTTTGAGATACTTGGTTTGAGATAAAAATATTCCTCCTTCTTTTTGTTGGATTTGCAAACCAAGGAAATATGTCAGTTCTCCTAGCAAGGACATTTCAAATTCTTTCTGCATGACCAAGGAAAAGCTTTGACTCATAGCTTCTTCATTGCTGCCAAAAATAATGTCATCTACATACACAACAAGTATTAGCAATTTGTCATTTTCAACTTTTATATAAAGATTGCTATCTGCTGATCCTTTTGAAAAGCCTTGTTGATGAAGATATTTGTCCAAACGGTAGTACCAAGCCCTTGGAGCTTGTTTGAGACCATAGAGAGCCTTTTTCAATATGCATACAAGATTTGGATCATTTCCAAGAATGAACCCATCTGGTTGTTCAATGTATACTTCTTCTTCCAAGTCTCCATTCAGAAAGGCTGATTTCACGTCCATTTGAAATACTTCGAAGTTTTGAAAACTTGAGAGAGCAAGGAACATTCGGATGGCCTCAAGTCTTGCAACAGGAGCAAAGGTTTCTTCAAAGTCTATTCCTTCTTGCTGCGCATACCCTTTACAAACAAGTCTGGCTTTGTTTCTAATTACTTCTCCATTTTCATTCAATTTATTTTTGAAGACCCATTTTGTTCCGATAACATTCTTATCCTTTGGTCTAGGAACCAGCTCCCAAGTGTTGTTCTTTTCGATCTGCTCAAGTTCTTCATCCATTGCTTTCACCCAACATTCATCTTTGCATGCCTCTTTCACATTTTGTGGTTCAGTAGAGGAGAGTAATGCCAAATAGCTTGAAGCTTCTGCAACTGTTCTTCTTGTTTGTACACCTGCTTCTTTCTGCCCCATAATCTGAGATTCTGGATGATTCTTCTGAACATATCTGGATGGAGTCTTTTCTTCTATTCTTGTTTGCTCCTTTGGTTCTTCTTGAGGTTCTTCTTCTTCATCATTCTGTCGTTGAGGGTAGCCTTCATCTTCTTCGATGTCTTCATGATGTACTTGCCTAGGAATGTATCCCTTCTCATCAACCACTACATCAATGTTGTCAAAAATTCTCCCAAGTCTTTTATTGTAGCATTTGTATGCTTTGCTATGTGGAGAGTAACCAAGAAGAATGCCTTCATCTGCTCTAGGTTCAAGTTTGCCAAGCTGCTCATCAGTATTCTTGATATAGCATTTGCTCCCAAAGATTTTGAAGTGCTTTACCGAAGGAGTCCTACCACTCCAGAGCTCATGAGGAGTTTGAGTGCTGTTCACCCGGACATTTGTTTTGTTGAGAATAACAACCGCAGCATGTGCAGCTTCACCCCAGAAAGTTGCGGGAGTTCCTGACTCATCAAGCATAGCACGAGCCATTTGTTGGACTGTTCTGTTCATTCTTTCCACAACTCCATTTTGCTGAGGAGTTCTAGCTGTATAGAATTCTCTTCTTATCCCATGTTCTTCACAAAAATTGAAAAATTCATTTGAGGTAAATTCCCCACCTCTGTCGGATCTGAGGCACTTAATTATGTGACCTGATTCATTTTCAACCAAGGCTTTGAAGGATTTGAATTTTTCGAATGCTTCATCTTTGTGCTTCATAAGTCCTAACCAGACAAACCTGGAGAAATCGTCAATGAATGATATCAAGTATTCTTCTCCTCGAGGTGTTCTTTTCCTGAATGGACCGCATGTATCTGTATGTACTAGCTCAAGAGGCATGCTAGCTGATCCTTCCTTCTCTGGGAAGTTAGTTCTGGTTTGTTTTCCAAACTGACATGATTTGCATATGGTGTTGTCAGGAATTTTGATATCTGGAAGATCGCGAACTGCCTGATATTTGCATGCTTTCCTTATTTGTGAAAAGCTTAGATGTCCCAACCTCCGATTCCATAACCAGTGCTCATCATCCTTGCTCAGATAGCATTGTTGTTGTCCTTCTTCAAATATGTACAGATTATTTGAAGTTCTTTTGCCTTTGATCACTGTTTTACCTGTATCAAGATCACGAACAAGACATCCATTTGATCTGAATATAACCTCGGTTCTTTGATCACATATCTGGCTAACACTTAGAAGATTATGCTTCAATCCATCAACATACAAAACATTTCCAGCCTTGACCCTTTCTTTTAACTGAGCAATGCCATTTCCTTTTATAGTTGCGGGAGTATCATTTCCAAAAGAAACTTTCTTTTCTTTTTCTAGAGCAGAATATGACTCAAGTTTTTCTTTATCACCTGTCATATGTGTTAGCGCTTGAAATTTCACCTCAGGCTAAGAAAGGTAAACCTCAAGGCAACATCAAACCATTTACCCTCGTAGCTAGCCCTACGGGGAAGGAGAAGGCTCTCTCCGGTCTATCTCGGTAAAATCTTCAATAGATGAGATGACCAATAAGGTAACACTAATATTAGGCTAGTAAACTGATCAAAAGGGTTGATTTGGGGTTTTTGGTGGCAAATTGAAGAGAGGGCAATTTTGGCTGCGGGGATTGGACACAGTTTCTGCAGGGGGTTCTTTGGGGCGAGGTAGGAGACAGTATTGATGCCTTTGATTGAGGTGAATGGTCAGGAATGAAAGGTGAGGAGATAAAGAGAGCAAACAATAACTTTGATTTCTCTTTAGACAGTAGAAAACATTGAAATTAAACAAACTTAAAAGCAGAGCATGGCAGGCATGAATTCTTAATTTAACACTTCATTTGTTTAATGTGCAGAAGTAAAAGAAAGGAAATGAGTCACATAACAAGCTTACAAGTACATTGAGAAACACACCATCAACACATGAGTCCACAAGAATCCCAAAGAGGACTGCAAAACCCTGGTCTTCCTTAGCCAAAAATTGCATAGATACAGTGAATAATACAATGATAGCTTCTCCCTCAAGAGTCCAACCTTCCAACCCCTGAAAATGACTAAGAAAATACATAATATAGGCAAGCTAACACCTTTCCTTGCCTCTAGGGGTCGAGCTCATCCTTCTAGGAGCTGTTTCAACCAATTCTAAACTGAGCACTAAAATCTAGGCAGTCAAAACAACTTGCCTCTATAAGCTAGGAAACCAATTCATTCATTTAATTTTCACCTTTTTCATGAATGAATCTTCTAGAAGTGTTACATAAGAGTAAAAGTGTCTTAAAAGTACAATAATTACATCAAAGAGAATCATAATTCACCCCAAAAAGTCAAACTGGGTCAAACTGCGTTTTTCTGAGCTGTACAGTGCATTTTGGAAAAATCTGCCTGACGGGTCGCGCGCCTTTGGAGCCACTTTTGGGGCACTTGCAGGTGTCCAAATTGGGCAATAGTAGGCTTGTTAGAAAGGTCTGTGAGTCTAATTTCCAACCCAACTGGAATGTTTGAATTTGGAGTTCATTTGCCCTGTCAAAAATCAAATCTCCCAAGATTTCTTTCTGCAATTCAAAAAAGTGGCAGAAAGTCATTTTTTGCTAGTTTTTTGACTTTCTGGAGGCCTAAAACTTCATAAAATCTCAAGTCCATTGATGAGAATATGTAACTTCTCATGAAAAATTTGGAAATGCTGAGTTTTTGCAAAATGGAGTTGCCATGATGAAGGGTCGCGCGGGGGGTGAGACCCGTTAATGGGACAAAACCTGTAAATTGCACAAAAAATTCACAATTGACAAAATTTTCTCCAAATTTCTTGAACTTTGGGCTGGGAGTCCCCAATAAAGTACCATGCTCAGTCAAAGAGGCTTTGGCCAAAATTTGGAGTGGATCGGGCGTTTTCCTTCGTTTTTGTGCTTTGGCCAACCGTCCTTGGAGCACCTTCGTTCTCGCTGGTATTTTTGACATTTCTTTAAAACCATGACACCTGTGCAAAAAGTGAAGGAGATTTTTCTTCCTTGGCATGTTTTGGACAAAAACCTCTCTCAGTTTTCCAAAATTCATCTTTTATTGCTCTGGAACATCATTTGAGTGCGACTTGTCCCGATGTGTGAAACAAGGAATTTTGTCGAAATGGAGCGAAATGAAGGGGATAGGGGGCTTCTAAATTCTTGAGGAAATTTAGGGGAGTAGGGAGGGATGTTAGGAAGTAGGGGAAAGTGGAATCTCAGAGATTGAGTGAGGGGAAGGGGTCCAAAAGGGCAAAACACAGGCCCAACCTAGAAAATTGCCAGGTTGTAGCTAGAAACTAGGGCTTGTGCAAAAATGAGGAATTTGGCGGATCTAAGGGATGGGAAGTGTTTGATAAGGTACTTTAAGGATATGGGAAGGTGTATGAACATTAGGAAACAATTTTTGCCGGTGATTTGACCATCTAAGAGAAATTGCCTTCAAAACCCTAGGAGAGGGAAATGACCTTGCCTAGGCACAACTGAAGCATGAATAAGGTGTAACATGACCCAATGGAACCTAATATGATGATAGCAACCCTCTGAATGATGATAGGCTCAGCTGAATGATGACATGGACTGACATTTGGACAACTTTGAAAAGTGTCAAAGCAAACCCTAGACCTAATGCCTAGTGACCAAATTTAGCTTGAAGACTCACTGAAATGACAAAATTTGACCTTGACACTTCAAAATCACTTTGTAAGAGCATATTTGATCACTGGAAGAAGGCTGGAAAGACTGACACTAACATTGGCTCTAATGGGGATGGTAGCTCCTTGGAGGTGCCAAGAACCTTAGACCTTTGGGAGAGCAGACCAGTGCCTTACAATCATTGGGAAATGGAGTCATTATTTTGAATGGAGAACACAAAACCTTTGACACATTTATTGAATGAAAACTTGACTAAAAAGTGACTGAAAATTAACTGAAACTTGACTCAAACTGACTCGATGACAAATTGAAATGATGGAAAAACTTGACTCTAACAAACTAACTCAAGACCTGAACTTAAAATTTAAAACTTGATGGCAGTACATAACCGCCTATGTTTCTTACAAGACAACCTACCATCAAACTATATCATAATGCCAATGCAACCAATCAAGAAGATGGCTTCTTGATTGATTCTCCTGATCAGATCTCATGATCAACAATAGATACTGGTAACTAGGCATCCAAAAACATAGTTGACCATGATCTCCTTCATCACTGAACATCGCAATAAACACTGTCACTGCTGGCTGCAACAAACTTGCTAGAGGATCGTGAAAGACATGAAGATTTGTCATTGCCACCTTCTGCTGAAAGAACAAGTAATCCTTTATTTCAAATTTTGATCTGCCTTCATCATGTGCTTCAGTAAAAGTACGCTCATGGGCTTCAAAAAACTCTGAACAAATGGATGAGCAGATCTCTTCTTGGAAAGACATTTCAGCACATGAAACATATGAAGAATCTGAAAGGAAATCCTGAATGTTTTGATCTTCTGTGGTGTGAATGTGCTGTAGGTCATTTGTATATGACATGAGGGCCAGGTTATCATGTTCCTTATTACATTCATCAATCATAAGAGAAGAAACTTCAGATGGTCCTTGAAGCAGAAGATGATAATTTATATCGTCTACCACAAATTCATGCAGAAAATTTTTTTCACTTGCTTGAGCAAAGATCTCACCTTGTTGTTCATGAGCTGAATGAATGACCTCCTCATGAAGATCTAGTTTTGGTGAGGTGGGAGCACTTAGATTTGTAACTTCGTTTTCTTCATGCCAGCTAATCTCAACAGTCAAGTTCTTCTTTATAGGATTCAACACAAGGTATTCTTGGTCACCATGATCTGAATTTTGATCTGAAATAGCTGAGTTGACTGCATTACATTCTAAAATTGAATCTTGGCTACCCTGCACGTTGTCTTCTTCTGTGGGCAGATCTGAAACAAGCTCTTCTCTTTCATCAATTACAGCCATATGGCCATCTTCAACCTGCTGATCTTGACAAGTATCCTCTAAGATTTCTATGTGCTGCTGAAACGACTTTTCATACAGGGCTTCCATGATCTCTTCATCCATGAAATTATCATCTTCATAAAGATTCTCAAGGCTTTCAATAAAACTATAGGCATGCTTGCAACAATATTGAACTAAATTCAATGATGGATAAGAGTCCTTATATCGTTCAATGAACATAGCATGAAAATCCTTTAAACAATAAATACAAGCAGGCGACAAACTTTCATACCATGATTGGGCTTCACCTTCCAGAGTGGCCAGGAATATCTTCATCAAGCAATCTTCAGGAAAATCCACCTTCAACTTGCGAATATGCATGTGAAATCTAACTAGATGTAAAGCAGCATCCTTCTTACCATAATCATTAAATATAGGCAGATTCCTTGACCAATCTACCTTTGGAATTTTATTTGGAAAACCCGGGATGTGATCTCGGCTCAAGGGAGCATATCTTCTTGTGATTCGGTCCATCTTGAAAATCTCACAGCTACTGATCTCTCTGCAGTGAAGTCACCATGAAGCATTGATCTCTGGAGTTTTCAGTGAAGGAGTCGCCAGTGAATGATTTCAGCCTTTCAAGTGTCTGATTGTTGTCCATTATCAACAATCAGATCTGAACTTGATACATGTACTTGGGTAAAATGCAATCGAAGTGTTGTTTTCACAAGCTCACGGAGATTGACTGAAGCAACGTTTATCTACTTCCGCTAATGCAAAGCAAAAGCGTTTCGAAGGCTACCTGGCATATCTTCAGGCTCCGTCTAAGACTTATGAAATAACACGACAATGAGCACACGATTAATTTGTTCTCCCCAGTATGGTTGCCAGTATGTTAGCGCTTGAAATTTCACCTCAGGCTGAGAAAGGTAAACCTCAAGGCAACATCAAACCATTTAGCCTCGTAGCTAGCCCTACGGGGAAGGAGAAGGCTCTCTCCGGTCTATCTCGGTAAAATCTTCAATAGATGAGATGACCAATAAGGTAACACTAATATTAGGCTAGTAAACTGATCAAAAGGGTTGATTTGGGGTTTTTGGTGGCAAATTG
This sequence comes from Pinus tabuliformis, assembly GCA_031772625.1. Classification (NCBI taxonomy): domain Eukaryota; kingdom Viridiplantae; phylum Streptophyta; class Pinopsida; order Pinales; family Pinaceae; genus Pinus; species Pinus tabuliformis. The sequence continues at coordinate 518,202,410 of CM062819.1, forward strand.
AAGAGAGGGCAATTTTGGGTGCGGGGATTGGACACAATTTCTGTAGGGGGTTCTTTGGGGCGAGGTAAGAGACAATATTGATGCCTTTGATTGAGGTGAATGGTCAGGAATGAAAGGTGAGGAGCTAAAGAGAGCAAACAATAACTTTTATTTCTCTTTAGACAGTAGAAAACATTGAAATTAAACAAACTTAAAAGCAGAGCATGGCAGGCATGAATTCTTACTTTAACACTTCATTTGTTTAATGTGCAGAAGTAAAAGAAAGGAAATGAGTCACATAACAAGCTTACAAGTACATTGAGAAACACACCATCAACACATGAGTCCACAAGAATCCCAAAGAGGACTGCAAAACCCTGGTCTTCCTTAGCCAAAAATTGCATAGATACAGTGAATAATACAATGATAGCTTCTCCCTCAAGAGTCCAACCTTCCAACCCCTAAAAATGACTAAGAAAATACATAATATAGGCAAGCTAACACCTTTCCTTGCCTCTAGGGGTCGAGCTCATCCTTCTAGGAGCTGTTTCAACCAATTCTAAACTGAGCACTAAAATCTAGGCAGTCAAAACAACTTGCCTCTATAAGCTAGGAAACCAATTCATTCATTTAATTTTCACCTTTTTCATGAATGAATCTTCTAGAAGTGTTACATAAGAGTAAAAGTGTCTTAAAATTACAATAATTACATCAAATAGAATCATAATTCACCCCAAAAAGTCAAACTGGGTCAAACTGCGTTTTTCTGAGCTGTACAGTGCATTTTGGAAAAATCTGCCTGACGGGTCGCGCGCCTTTGGAGCCACTTTTGGGGCACTTTCAGGTGTCCAAATTGGGCAAGAGTAGGCTTGTTGGAAAGGTCTGTGAGTCTACTTTTCAACCCAACTGGAATGTTTGAATTTGGAGTTCATTTTCTCTATCAAAAATCAAATCTCCCAAGATTTCTTTCTGCAATTCAAAAAAGTGGCAGAAAGTCATTTTTTGCTAGTTTTTTTACTTTCTGGAGGCCTAAAACTTCATAAAATCTCAAGTCCATTGATGAGCATATGTAACTTCTTATGAAAAATCTGGAAATTCTGAGTTTTTTCAAAATGGAGTTGCCATGATGAAGGGTCGCGCAGGGGGTGAGACCCGTTAATGGGACAAAACCTGTAAATTGCACAAAAAATTCACAATTGACAAAATTTTCTCCAAATTTCTTGAAATTTGGGCTGGGAGTCCCAAATAAAGTACCATTCTCAGTAAAAGAGGCTTTGGCCAAAATTTGGAGTGGATCGGGCGTTTTCCTTCGTTTTTGTGCTTTGGCCAACCGTCCTTGGAACACCTTCGTTCTCGCCGGTATTTTTGACATTTCTTTAAAACCATGACACCTGTGCAAAAAGTGAAGGAGGTTTTTCTTCCTTGGCATGTTTTGGACAAAAACCTCTCTCAGTTTTCCAAAATTCATCTTTTATTGCTCTGGAACATCATTTGAGTGCGACTTATCCCGATGTGTGAAACAAGGAATTTTGTCGAAATGGAGCGAAATGAAGGGGATAGGGGGCTTCTAAATTCTTGAGGAAATTTATGGGAGTAGGGAGGGATGTTAGGAAGCAGGGGAAAGTGGAATCTCAGAGATTGAGTGAGGGGAAGGGGTCCAAAAGGGCAAAACATAGGCCCAACCTAGAAAATTGCCAGGTTGTAGCTAGAAACTAGGGTTTGTGCAAAAATGAGGAATTTGGCGGATCTAAGGGATGGGAAGTGTTTGATAAGGTACTTTAAGGATAGGGGAAGGTGTATGAACATCAGGAAACAAGTTTTGCCGGTGATTTTACCATCCAAGAGAAATTGCCTTCAAAACCCTAGGAGAGGGAAATGACCTTGCCTAGGCACAACTGAAGCATGAATAAGGTGTAACATGACCCAATGGAACCTAATATGATGATAGCAACCCTCTGAATGATGATAGGCTCAGCTGAATGATGACATGGACTGACATTTGGACAACTTTGAAAAGTGTCAAAGCAAACCCTAGACCTAATTCCTAGTGACCAAATTTTGCTTGAAGACTCACTGAAATGACAAAATTTGACCTTGACACTTCAAAATCACTTTGTAAGAGCATATTTGATCACTGGAAGAAGGCTGGAAAGACTGACACTAACATTGGCTCCAATGGGGATGGTAGCTCCTTGGAGGTGCCAAGAACCTTAGACCTCTGGGAGAGCAGACCAGTGCCTTACAATCATTGGGCAATGGAGTCATTATTTTGAATGGAGAACACAAAACCTTTGACACATTTATTGAATGAAAACTTGACTAAAAAGTGACTGAAACTTAACTGAAACTTGACTCAAACTGACTCGATGACAAATTGAAATGATGGAAAAACTTGACTCTAACAAACTAACTCAAGACCTGAACTTAAAATTTAAAACTTGATGGCAGTACATAACCGCCTATGTTTCTTACAAGACAACCTACCATCAAACTATATCATAATGCCAATGCAACCAATCAAGAAGATGGCTTCTTGATTGATTCTCCTGATCAGATCTCATGATCAACAATAGATACTGGTAACTAGGCATCCAAAAACATAGTTGACCATGATCTCCTTCATCACTGAACATCGCAATAAACACTGTCACTGCTGGCTGCAACAAACTTGCTAGAGGATCGTGAAAGACATGAAGATTTGTCATTGCCACCTTTTGCTGAAAGAACAAGTAATCCTTTATTTCAAATTTTGATCTGCCTTCATCATGTGCTTCAGTAAAAGTACGCTCATGGGCTTCAAAAAACTCTGAACAATGGATGAGCAGATCTCTTCTTGGAAAGACATTTCAGCACATGAAACATATGAAGAATCTGAAAGGAAATCCTGAATGTTTTGATCTTCTGTGGTGTGAATGCACAGTAGGTCATTTGTATATGACATGAGGGCCAGGTTATCATGTTCCTTATTACATTCATCAATCATAAGAGAAGAAACTTCAGATGGTCCTTGAAGCAGAAGATGATCATTTATATCGTCTACCACAAATTCATGCAGAAAAACTTTTTCACTTGCTTGAGCAAAGATCTTACCTTGTTGTTCATGAGCTGATTGAATGACCTCCTCATGAAGATCTAGTTCTGGTGAGGTGGGAGCACTTAGAATTGTAACTTCATTTTCTTCATGCCAGCTAATCTCAACAGTCGAGTTCTTCTTTATAGGATTCAACACAAGGTATTCTTGGTCACCATGATCTGAATTTTGATCTGAAATAGCTGAGTTGACTGCATTACATTCTAAAATTGAATCTTGGCTACCCTGCACGCTGTCTTCTTCTGTGGGCAGATCTGAAACAAGCTCTTCTCTTTCATCAATTACAGCCATATGGCCATCTTCAACCTGCTGATCTTGACAAGTATCCTCTAAGATTTCTATGTGCTGCTAAAACGGCTTTTCATACAGGGCTTCCATGATCTCTTCATCCATGAAATTATCATCTTCATAAAACTTCTCAAGGCTTTCAATAAAACTATAGGCATGGTTGCAACAGTCTTGAACTAAATTCAATGATGGATAAGAGTCCTTATATCGTTCAATGAACATAGCATGAAAATCCTTTAAACAATAAATACAAGCAGGCGGCAAACTTTCATACCATGATTGGGCTTCACCTTCCAGAGTGGCCAGGAATATCTTCATCAAGCAATCTTCAGGAAAATCCACCTTCAACTTGCGAATATGCATGTGAAATCTAACTAGATGTAAAGAAGCATCCTTCTTACCATCATCATTAAATATAGGCAGATTCCTTGACCAACATACCTTTGGAATTTTATTTGGAAAACCCGGGATGTGATCTCGGCTCAAGGGAGCATATCTTCTTGTGATTCGGTCCATCTTGAAAATCTCACAGCTACTGATCTCTCTGCAGTGAAGTCACCATGAAGCATTGATCTCTGGAGTTTTCAGTGAAGGAGTCGCCAGTGAATGATTTCAGCCTTTCAAGTGTCTGATCGGTGTCCATTATCAACAATCAGATCTGAACTTGATACATGTACTGGGGTAAATTGCAATCGAAGTGTTGTTTTCACAAGCTCACGGAGATTGACTGAAGCAACGTTTATCTACTTCCGCTAATGCAAAGCAAAAGCGTTTCGAAGGCTACCTGGCATATCTTCAGGCTCCGTCTAAGACTTATGAAATAACACGACAATGAGAACACAATTAATTTGTTCTCCCCAGTATGGTCGCCAGTATGTTAGCGCTTGAAATTTCACCTCAGGCTGAGAAAGGTAAACCTCAAGGCAACATCAAACCATTTAGCCTCGTAGCTAGCCCTACGGGGAAGGAGAAGGCTCTCTCCGGTCTATCTCGGTAAAATCTTCAATAGATGAGATGACCAATAAGGTAACACTAATATTAGGCTAGTAAACTGATCAAAAGGGTTGATTTGGGGTTTTTGGTGGCAAATTGAAGAGAGGGAAATTTTGGGTGTGGGGATTGGACACAATTTCTGTAGGGGGTTCTTTGGGGCGAGGTAGGAGACAGTATTGATGCCTTTGATTGAGGTGAATGGTTAGGAATGAAAGGTGAGGAGCTAAAGAGAGCAAAAAATAACTTTGATTTCTCTTTAGACAGTAGAAAACATTGAAATTAAACAAACTTAAAAGCAGAGCATGGCAAGCATGAATTCTTACTTTAACACTTCATTTGTTTAATGTGCAGAAGTAAAAGAAAGGAAATGAGTCACATAACAAGCTTACAAGTACATTGAGAAACACACCATCAACACATGAGTCCACAAGAATCCCAAAGAGGACTGCAAAACCCTGGTCTTCCTTAGCCAAAAATTGCATAGATACAGTGAATAATACAATGATAGCTTCTCCCTCAAGAGTCCAACCTTCCAACCCCTGAAAATGACTAATAAAATACATAATATAGGCAAGCTAACACCTTTCCTTGCCTCTAGGGGTCGAGCTCATCCTTCTAGGAGCTGTTTCAACCAATTCTAAACTGAGCACTAAAATCTAGGCAGTCAAAACAACTTGCCTCTATAAGCTAGGAAACCAATTCATTCATTTAATTTTCACCTTTTTCATGAATGAATCTTCTAGAAGTATTACATAAGAGTAAAAGTGTCTTAAAAGTACAATAATTACATCAAAGAGAATCATAATTCACCCCAAAAATTCAAACTGGGTCAAACTGCGTTTTTCTGAGCTGTACAATGCATTTTGGAAAAATCTGCCTGACGGGTCGCGCGCCCTTGCCTGACGGGTCGCGCGCCTTTGGAGCCACTTTTGGGGCACATGCAGGTGTCCAAATTGGGCAAGAGTAGGCTTGTTGGAAAGGTCTGTGAGTCTACTTTCCAACCCAACTGGAATTTTTGAATTTGGAGTTCATTTGCCCTGTCAAAAATCAAATATCCCAAGATTGCTTTCTGCAATTCAAAAAAGTGGCAGAAAGTCATTTTTTGCTAGTTGTTTGACTTTCTGGAGGCCTAAAACTTCATAAAATCTCAAGTCCATTGATGCGAATATGTAACTTCTCATGAAAAATCTGGAAATGCTGAGTTTTTGCAAAATGGAGTTGCCATGATGAAGGGTTGCGCGGGGGGTGAGACCCGTTAATGGGACAAAACCTGTAAATTGCACAAAAAATTCACAATTGACAAAATTTTCTCCAAATTTCTTGAAATTTGGGCTGGGAGTCCCCAATAAAGTACCATTCTCAGTCAAAGAGGCTTTGGCCAAAATTTGGAGTGGATCGGGCGTTTTCCTTCGTTTTTGTGCTTTGGCCAACTGTCCTTGGAGCACCTTCGTTCTCGCCAGTATTTTTGACATTTCTTTAAAACCATGACACCTGTGCAAAAAGTGAAGGAGGTTTTTCTTCCTTGGCATGTTGTGGACAAAAACCTCTCTCAGTTTTCCAAAATTCATCTTTTATTGCTCTGGAACATCATTTGAGTGCGACTTGTCCCGATGTGTGAAACAAGGAATTTTGTCGAAATGGAGCGAAATGAAGGGGATAGGGGGCTTCTAAATTCTTGAGGAAATTTAGGGGAGTAGGGGGGGATGTTAGGAAGTAGGGAAAAGTGGAATCTCAGAGATTGAGTGAGGGGAAGGGGTCCAAAAGGGAAAAACACAGGCCCAACCTAGAAAATTGCCAGGTTGTAGCAAGAAACTAGGGCTTGTGCAAAAATGAGGAATTTGGCGGATCTAAGGGATGGGAAGTGTTTGATAAGGTACTTTAAGGATAGGGGAAGGTGTATGAACATCAGGAAACAAGTTTTGCCGGGTATTTGACCATCCAAGAGAAATTGCCTTCAAAACCCTAGGAGAGGGAAATGACCTTGCCTAGGCACAACTGAAGCATGAATAAGGTGTAACATGACCCAATGGAACCTAATATGATGATAGAAACCCTCTGAATGATGATAGGCTCAGCTGAATGATGACATGGAATGACATTTGGACAACTTTGAAAAGTGTGAAAGCAAACCCTAGACCTAATGCCTAGTGACCAAATTTTGCTTGAAGACTCACTGCATTGACAAAATTTGACCTTGACACTTCAAAATCACTTTGTAAGAGCATATTTGATCACTGGAAGAAGGCTGGAAAGACTGACACTAACAATATGCTTCGAACATCCACTGTCAATGTACCATAGATTTTCCTGTCCCTCTGCATAAAATGCTATCCCACATCTTTCTGTTTGTGGTTCCTTTATTCTCCATGTTTTGGTGCTTGAGGCTTGTTCCTTTTTCTGCTGAAACCTGCTCCTGCATTGAGAGTCTTCATGACCAAAGTTATTGCAAATAGAACATTCAACTTCATTTTGAAGAACCGAAAAGTTGTTATAGGTCCTTTTTGTAATCTCGGTCATACTTCTTTGTTTTTGAGCTTCCCTAGTCATGATCGTTTTATATGCAACACATTGAGCTGCTTTGTGACCAATGTTATGGCAAGAAAAGCATTGTCCATTGAAGAAACTTCTGCGGTTATCGAATCTACCAGCCAATTGATTGTAATTTCTATTGTCATCTATTCTTGAACCAAATTGAGAAGATTTTACCTGTGGCTGGTTGTAGCTTTTGTTCACCCTTAAGATGGATTGCCCCTGATAGTTTCTGTTTGCAATTCATCCCTGCTTTACCTGATGGTCTTCATTGTGCTTTTTCTCATTTCTTCTTGCTGCATCAAGATAACTTTTTGAGGTGGATGCTTTAGAAGTTTCTCCATTATAGCCCAGACCTGTCTTGTTTAGTGGAGACCGCTGCACATTGATAATCTCATCCAAAGTTTCAGATCCTTTGACAAACTTAAGATTAATAGCTTTTGTTTTCTCAATCTCTTTTCTAAGACCAACAATTTCACCTTCTAATTTTTCAAGATGTTTTTCCTTTTCATCAATTTGAAATTGTAGAGTATCAATGATCATATTCTTTTCTTCTATACATCTCTTGAGTCTAGTAATTTCTTCATAAAGGTCATCCACATCTATAGCATCCATATAATCATCATCTTCAAATGCCATTAACAATTTATATTCATTACCTCGTTCATCTTCATCATTGTTTGATAGTCCATCACTATCTTCATGAGTGTAGTAGCTTTTCTTATTTGCACTTTGTTTCTTGTTCCATCTAGCAGGTTCCTTTCCTTTATCCTTATAAGGACATTTTGCAGCATAATGACCTACTCTTCCACAAGCAAAGCACTTAAAAGGTAACTTACCTCTGAACCTTCCAGAACCCCTTTGAAGATTTCTGACAAAATTTGATTCTTCTTCCTCTTCTTCTGGGACGTGGCTTGTTTCATAATAATCTCCTTTGCCTGATGCCTTGAAAGCAGCTTCTCTTCTGTCTGATGGACCTCCCTTTCTCATTTCATAAGCAGTTAGAATTCCATGTAGCTGAGACATAGTAAGAATTCATAGATTTTCCTTTTCTTCTATTGCAGATACTTTAGATTCAAACTTGGGGGACAATGATCTTAGAACCTTTTCAACCACAATAGCCTCTTTTATTTCTTCACCCAAATTTTTCATACAATTAACAATCTCATCTACCCGAAGAAAATAGTTAGCCACACTTTCATCATTATACATCTTGCAAGTCTCATACTGAATCCTGAGCGTTTGAAGTTTAGCACGCTTTACCTGTTCATCTCCTTCATAGCTCGTGACAATTTTGTCCCATATTTCTTTTGCGGATTTATAGTGCATTACCTTCATGAATTCCGATTGGGATATACATCCTAATAGGGTACTGACTGCTTTCGCATTTGTTTCATACTTCTTTTTCTCAGCTGCATCTGTAGGAGTAGATGAAGGAAAAGTGTAGCCTGTCTCTACGATGTCCCAAACTTCTGTACCAAGAGATTGAAGATAGGCAGTAACTCTTACCTTCCAATAATTGAAGTTTGTCCCATCAAAAACCGGTGGCCTGATTGATGCTTCTCTCTCGTAGTTGCTCATGATGAACGATCTACCTTCAAGCGATCAATCTTCTCTGAAGGACCTGCTCTGATACCAATTGTTGGAAATAATACTGAGAGGGGGGGTGAATCAGTATTATCTAATTCTTTTAATAAATCTTCCCTATTTGTTCTTTGAATTATTTTTGCATGTCAGTACCATAAAATAATGAGCATGAACAAAGAAAACAGATAGTCACACCAAGAACACAAGATGTAAGGTGGAAACCCAATGTGGGTGAAAACCACCTGCTGCAATATGTCTCTATCTTCTTTCAAATTCGAAACTCCTTTTACAATGGTTTTGTACTGGTGCAGTCCTTTACCAGTACGTAGGCTGCAACCTGCAGAGAGCTACAACTCTCTCTCTCGTTTTCCAGTCTCTCCTGGAAGGGAGCTACAACCCCCTACTTCTTTTCTTACAAGGATCACTTTTCATAAATTTTCAAACTGGATCCATAAGCATCAAATGATCATCAAGTATAAGAAATCACCCAGTCAATTGTAGTAACCAGATCAACAATAATAGAACCAAACCCAGAACACCTTATCAACAGAAAAATACAGCCAAACAAAATGTCTTAAGACAGACACGCAGTTCTTCTTTCTCTGGTCTGCGTGCGTACGCACTTCACCTTCTGCTCCCCTGTGTATACCCGCAGAGACCCTTCTGCCGCACTGTGTCCACGCACTGTTTCTTCAACCGCGCTGCTTACTGTTACTGCAGGTATGCACCCAGAGACACTATTACGCCGCGTACTATTGTTGCAAGTACGCGACCAGAGATACTATCGCGCCGCGTACAGTTACTGTGCGTACGCACCTGAACCTTCGTCGCTCTGCATACCCACGCAGTTATCCTGTAAAACACCTGCGTACTTCTGATTAGGGCCGAATAGGCAGTCCACCAGAGTGGCACAGATGCTCAGATGCCCAGATCTGATCATGCGCTCGAGAGATCACCCTTCACAGATTCACTTTCAACTTCATATAGATCAAGCTTTTAAGACCATAACCCAATATTTCAGATCTTAAGATATTCAATTGCAAAAGATGCTTAGCCAAGAGATCTCCTTTGCTTTATATAGGCAAGCTCCTCCTAAAATCATGGATCAATACCACGAGCCAAAACCATAATAACACAAATACCGTCGGCTAAATACCAAGGGTTAAACATAAGAAACCCCACGTGTGCTTTTCTCTGCCTTGAAATGAGTGCACTGGGGGTACGCACCTCCTGAACGGCGGACCTGCGTGTTTGGCTGCGGTCCCTTCACAGTGTACCTGCGGGTACGCACCTTCTGAACTGATCTCCTGCGTACTTCTTAATTTTTCAACATATTGAGAGCCTTGCCACGGGAGTTGCCATCAAGTACAACATCTGTAACATATAGCCATACCAGAAACATAATGCCAACAAGGCATTCATCCAAGTTTCCAAATGTTTTAATGGCTTTTCATTTTTATGGTATAAATTGAAAAAGGTTTCTTTGTTTTTTTTTTTTGTAATATTGAGTATTTTAATTTTAATTTTTGAATATTTACCGATAAGGAATTTTATTTGAGAAGAAGCCTCTTCTCTTCCTATGTCACTCTATACTTTCCAATACCCTTGATTTTCAAGTCAGACGATGGAATTATTGTTGGCCGCTAGATCATGCTTACATGTGTTGGGTGGAGGTAAGGTGGGCAGTTTTAAAAACGTTTGACGTTACATGTTTCGAAGCTCAAACTATGGCATGCTCCTCTCTCCCAATGTTAATGATGTCATCTCTCCTCTGTTGGGATGGATCATGGATTCCTTGAAAGCCGTCAAATACATTAATGCCTAGCATTTTGCTGTCTCGCAGGGCAGGAGGGTCATAAAACTCGTCAGTGGTAAGGAAAGTGCCATATCTTATATGGTTAGAATGACTCCTCGCAAAATCTACCTCTTGATATTTTTCCCTTCTTCAACACTGTAATTCCAGTCGCATATCTATTGATGCTTTCTTAAGAAACTCTATACTTTATCCCTTGTTACCCGAGTAAAATCTATTCTTTTCAATTTTGTCGGTACCGGGAATTATAGTGGCACTCTAAGGTGGGAAATCATATCCATCTGCATTCTCAAGTACATAATCATCACAAGATAAGAAATGTTTTCTTCCTTGTATCAACAAAACCTTCGAAGATTCCACTACAACTGCAGAGTGCACAATTTGGGTGGAGTCATTTTTAGCACTTTCAACACCACAAAGCTTCCGTTTGAATATTGTTTCAGAAATACCCTTCCCAACAATGAGATTACTCTTATTAGGGTGAAAGATAACCGTTGTGGGAATTAATGATCGTCAACGTCTACAGTCAAAATTTGGCTTGCATAAACCAGATCCAATTTCGGGACCTGGTAAGAAATGGTTAGGCCTTCATTCTCCATGGTAAAGGAATAATAGAGAAATTAAAATTGAACATAATATTTCTTAATTTATGTAAGATTAATTTAATATTTTACTGATTTTTTGATATATATACTAAATTTTTATGTTTATACCATAAAATGTATATGGTTTACCTATAACTTACAAGTCATTGTCTTTATATGACAGATGATAACAAAAATGGATTTTTCAATGTAGCTATTTCAATTTTCCCTTTCAGAAGGAAAAGATCACCTCTGTACAAAGGGCACCTCTCAAAATTAGCAACACATGGAAATCAATTTGTGGTCCCATTTTAGAATTAGAAGAGTGTTTCTTATGTTTACGAATATCACAAAAAATAGTTGAACACCTATGAATTGGATTCTCATCTCCCTCCATTTCATTCCTTCTTTACCAAGGCTTCTATAAATAGGTTAGCTTGTGGCTGGGCCTGCCGAACAAGCACAAAGAGACCACAACACATGAGTGGGGGCGACGTCGAAGATGTCAAATCAATATTGTTATTAGAGTATCAATTGACACTATATGCCCTACATTAGGATCAATGCTCATGTCTAACCACATTTTTGAGGGATGTTGACCAAGTTGCATCAAACAAGCACACCGAGAGGAGAAGGAACACATCACAACATACCCAAGAGAAGAGGATACAACCAGAAATCTCTCACTAGAAGTGACTGGTTATTATCCACTATTTGTTAAATCTACCTATTTCCCTATGGAGCTCATAAACGAAATCATTAAGTCCTCCATAGTAGGACTTGCAATTCCACAACTAAACATCAATCGATATCAACATGATGATATTCTCTACTAGTTGATTCCCATCATAGTCTCAACATTCCTTCACTCGGTCCCATATCCATGACAGGATTTACAGTGTTAACTGAATCCTATGGATAGAAGCATGAGGGCTCATTCTATAGCTGCCATGAATACTACATGCAATTTTTCTAGGTGGACAAGGTTTCAGTTCTCTAGGTGGAAGTGGGATATAGGTAAGGTGGTGATAAAGGGGTATAAAAGTTCGACGTTACTTTGAAAGGTCTATACTTTCATAGTTTAATTTGTTCTAGCCAAAATTATAATGATTCTGACATGTGCTATGAATAACGAAAAGTCTTTCTTTCCCATTTGGCTTGTCTGACACCTATATAAGAAGGTATTATATAAGCATAGATTGTTTTTCCTTGGGATGGGAGTCTGTTCCTCGTTCGTTTTCTAGGAGTTATCATTCGCTTCTAGGGAGGGACCAACATTCAATATGAAGGATTCTCTCCTTCGAGATGGGACCGATGGAGGGTGGAATCCACCGCACCACGGTATTGCACTACCCCCACCAACGAGACAAACATGGATTCATCAAGCTTTCATAGACCTCACTTCTGTCCCTTCCTTGGCTAACATGAATTTGATATTTTATTTATATAAATAGTTTTTTCTATGAAAAGCATTTTACATAACATACTCTGTGGTAAAACATATCTTAATTTTTGTAGGAACTCATATTCAAACAAATAACAATCAACATGACTGTAATATTTTCATGTTCCTTGATGATTATTATCATATGTGCTCACACGATTTATCAATGTTTGTTCATGTAGGTGAAATCTTGGATGAGGGAAGGGTATGCCCTAAATATTCTTATGTTTTGTGCTAGACGACGTCGACTGCTACTCTCCAGTATTGATCCGGATTTAAACAGGAACACAAAAATTACAGAGATAACCATAAACACATAGATGTAGCAGAAATAATACTTCATTTCATTAATGTAAAATACTGAAATATGCTTACAAACAACAATGGAAATAAACTAGCTAGGGCGATGGTAGCTTATCTCTAAGAAGAGATGTGGCGGCTACATGCCTTTGGACTGTCTTACAATGAGGCTTGAAGGCCTATTTATTGTTGAGAAACAATGGAAAACTCTAACCATCCAAAAACCTAACCCTAGAAGATGAAACGCCAAACTGTGGGCCCCATTTGGGTAAATTGGTACGTCAACTTCTTGAGGTCGTAACTTTGGCATATGATCTCCACTTGACACGCATAATATCTCGTTAGAAAGATATATCCAAGAGCTACAACTTTGGGAAGAGAAGCACTAGTCCATGGACCCATGTTGCTCCCAGTTTTTCCAAAAAATGTCATTTAGGGCCTCAAAACTGCTCTGGAAGTTCAAGACTAGAAAAACTGCTAAAAATAGTAATCTGTGCTACAATTAAGGAAACTGAAAAGTTGAAAGGAACAATGGTGGGGGTCCAAGTGGACTTGGTAGGTGGCCACCAATATCCACCTGGATCATTCCTCCGCGCTTAGGAATCAATGGTCCCCATTGCGTTGAGTTCCTCCATGAGATGAGGAAACTTCTGTTGAACTTGGTCCCTGGTGAGCCACTTGTCGTGGTGAAGGAGTTGGCCTGCTTTGACAACTTGATATAGTTGGATATTCTGTTGGCAAGTGTGCCTGATTTGTGTGTCCATGATCTGATCAGTTGCAGCTTGTTCCATGAAATCTGGATTTAACTATGTGGGTGTGAGCTATTCTGCAATGTCGGATGTGTCTAGTAATGGTGGAAAGTATGGCCGAAGGCGATTCACATTGAACACTGGGTGCAGGTCAAGGAATGGGGGAATGATGAGATCAAATGCATTGTCTCCCATAGCCTTGGTAATGGTGTAAGGACCATATCAAAGTGGTTTGAGTTTCCGATAGGCTTCGGTAAGGTGTTCCTTTTGCGGATGCAACCAGACTTTGTCGCCCACCTGAAACTTGTGTGGCACCCGATGTTGATCATGTCGCTGCTTATACTTGGCATTTGATTTCTCTAGAATGTCATGGACCTGCGAGAAAATATGTTGAATGCGCTCAATAAGGCTGGTTGCCTTATCTGTTTCGGACTGGACATGAGCCGAATCTGCATGAGTAGCTGCAAATGGCATGGCCCCATTAATGGGACATAGTGGCTGGAATCCCAAGCTCACCTAAAAAGGGTTGTGGCCAGTCGAGCTATGAAGAGCCCGGTTGTAGTTGTGATGAACATAGGGGAGGCTCTCGTCCCATGTGCGTGGATGCTTTGAGTTGTACATGTGCAAAATGTGTATGATCATCCTATTGACAACCTCTGTCTGGCCATCAGTTTGAGGATGGAAGTCTGTGGACTTAGTGAGTTTGGTGTGCAACATCGAACAGAGACTGGACCAAAATGTATTGAGGGACCTGTTGTCTCGATTTGAGATGATAGACTGTGGGATACGAAAGTGTACCCACACTCGTTCAAAGAAGAGTTTAGCAGTGGCTTCTGTTGTGATATTCTTCTTGCAGGCCGCCATAATCACCATCTTCGAGAACCTGTCGACAACCAAAAAAACACAGTCGTTTCCATGCTTAGTGGAAGGAAGGCCTGTCATGTAATCCATGGAGATGGATTCCCAAGGTCGACTAGGGGTAGGTAGCGGGCTATAGAGGCCTTGTTTCTTGATGGTCGGTTTGGCAATGGCGGAAGCAGTGCATGATTTGATGTACTTTCCGACATCTTGTCGAAGATTCTACCAATAGAAATACTTCTGCAGTACTGACACCGTTTTCTCGACCCTGAAATGCCCAGTAGGCTGATTGTAGTGTGCTTCCCAAATAATCTTGGCACGTTCGCTTTAAGGAACACAAAGGTGACCCAGGTGGCATAACAGGGCATCTTGGAGGTGAAAATCTGGAACATGCTGACCCTCCAAGAGTGTCTAGTATGTGTGGCCGAATTCTGGGTTGCTTTTGTAGAGAAGTGGCCAATCAGAAGTCTCATGCCCACAAGAGTTGAGCACGGTGGTTAGTGCCATGATCGGTGGCCGACTGAGGAAATCTGCAACATTATTGGTGTTACCCTTCTTGTACTTGATATTCAAATGGAACTATTTCAGGTATGTGGACCACTTCTGATGGTGATCATTTTGCAATTTCCCATGGGTTTGTATGAACTGCAGGGGTCGGTGGTCTATGTGGATGACCGTTTCCTTCCCCAAAATGTAATGCTTCCATTGTTGGCAGGCCTGCATAATGGAATACATCTCTTTGTCATAAGTGGGATACTTCTGTACTGTATCTGAAAGTGTCTCATTGTGATATGCCACTGGATGCCTGTGTTGAGTAAGGATTGCCCCAATAACATAGTCAGAGGCATCTGTCTCGACCTCAAATGGTTGTTGCAAGTCTGGTAATGCGAGCACTGGTGCCGTGTAGAGGTGATCTTTCAACTCTGTGAATGCCTTCTGTTGAGAGTCAGATCAAAAGAATTTTTATTTTGCTCCTCCCTTGGTGAGTTGACTCTAGGGCCAAGTGATATGAGAAAATCCTAACACGAACCTATGGTAGAAGTTGGCAAGACTTAGAAAGTTGCGGAGCTCTGTCAAAGTGGTTGGAGATGGCCAATCCCGAATGACTTGGATCTTGGTTGGATCCACATGCACCCCCTGTTCATCAATAATTTATCCCAGATACTGAACCTGGGTCATGCCAAAAGTGCATTTCTCCAAATTGGCACATAAGTTGTGTTGCCGCAGTGTTTGGAGAACCTATTGGAAATGGTGGAGGTGCTCTTCCCAACTTTGGGTGAAGATCAGGATGTCATCCAAGTATACCACTACAAATGAGTTGGTGAATGGCTACAAGATGTTATCCATTAGCCTCATGGAGTTTTCTGGAGCATTCGTCAATCCGAAAGGCATAACATTCGTCAATCCAAAAGGCATAACCAACCATTCGAAAAGGCCCTCCTTGGGTTTGAAGGAAATATTCCACACATCGGAGGGTTCGATTGGTAACTGGTGATATCCTGACTTCAAATTGATCTTGCTGAAATATTTTTCCCCCTTTATTTGGTCCAGGAGGTCATCAATCCGTGGGATCGAGTACCTATTATGGACAATAATCTTGTTTAGCTCTCGATAGTCAATACAGAGTCTCTAAGTCCCATCCTTCTTCTATACCAACACGATCGGGCTCCCACAGGGAGATGAACTTGGACGGATGTGACCTTTCTACAACAACTCCTGAATCTGCCTCTTGATTTGATCCCTCTCAAGAAGGGAGCACTGATACGTTGGTCCATTAGGTAGCATTGCACCTGGGGTCAGATCGATGGAGTGCTTGACCTAACAGTGCAAAGGAACCCCTGCGGGGTAGGTGAAGATGTCCTCGTACTCCTCCATGACCTTCTCCATCTATAGTTGTCGTGTGGAGGGACCCTGTCTGGAGGTCGTGGCCACCGTATTCTTCTTTCCTTGGTCTTGGAAATGAGCTTACTGCATTGTTTTGCATTAACCAAAGAGATGGCAGTAGGCGGTGCTACCTCCAGTATCCTGTACAACTTAGTTCCCAAAGTAACAATAACACCACAGGGCCTTGATTCATACACAGCATGTCACTTCCACAAGTATAGTTGTCCTAATAATACATCACAAACTTCAAGGGGAGCAATGTCACACAATACCTAATCTGTGAAGGGCTTGATATTGTATGGAAGGCGACACTTCTGGCTCACACAAAGATTCCGTCCTTGTGAAGCCACCCGATGGTGTACAGTTATGGATGTGCTATGGTCGATAAACCCAGCCGCTTCACAACCTCTACCAAAATGAGGTTCTTTTGGATCCTACTGTCGACAATGAACTTTAGCGGGGAGCCCTTTACCCACATCTAGGAGTGGAAGAGACACTCCTCCTCCTCTGGATCTTCAGGTTCCTCCTTCTGTATCTTCGTGGTGGCAACGGTGGCATTGGGCTCTGCATTGATAATCTGCTTCCCTTTGTCATTCCCCTTGTCAGGTTCTAACTTAGAGTCAAAACATGCATGTGATTCTGAAACCTTTAGCTTGGCCACCAGTGACTGCTTGGCTTGACACTCACTTGTGTTGTGAGTGGAGCTCTTATGGAACTCACACCACTTTCCTGTGTCCTTTTTTAGCTTTACGACACTGTTCTTTGCTTGCAGCTTTGGCGGGTTGTCTTAGGCCACCCCGCTTTGGCTTTGTCCTTTGTTCTGCGGTTTGGGGCACCTTTCCCTTGCTTCGGATTTGCATATCCAAAGTCTCGCTTCTTCTGTTTAAACTTTTGCTCAACCTTGATGGCATATCAGTATGTCGTGCCGAGCGAGGGGATATTCAGGAATTCTATTTCTTCCTGGATGTACTTGTGCAGGCAGCCGTGGTATTTGAGTACCAAATGCTGCTCGGAATCCTTGATACCCAACTTTGTGGGAAGGGTATGGAAAATATTGGTAAACTCCGACATGTCTTGGCCCCTCCCTTGCCGCAGCGTGGTCCACTTTATGTATTGATCCTCATAGCTTCTGATAGGGTAGTACTGCTCCTTGATGGCATCCCGGAATAAATCCCAAGTGGGTGCAACTGAAAATAGTGAGCTTGTACTTTCATCCTTCTGCTTGCAGTAGGTTTCCCACTAGTCCTTGACATGGGGGGTTGCGTTGAGAAGAGCAAAAATAATCCTTTCTTGATTGGAAAAATCATGAACAGAAAAATAATGCTCTAGCAGATTTAGCCATTTATCGACGGCATATACATCTATTTGACCCTCGAATATGAGGATTTCAAAATTAACTTGTGCCTTAAATGGTGTGGCGTTTCCATAGTAGCTGTTGGAAGTCGATGTGTCACCCTTGGGTAGCCGCTGAAGGATTTGGGCAGAGCTATCCATCATCATGTTCCTTTGTCGCTCGAGGGATTCTTTGAGCAAGATTTTGATAGGATCCCATGCCCCATCATCTTTCTTTTCATCCGCCATGGGAGGCCGTCGGGATTTGTGAGGCTGGTCTTGCAAAGGTTCGACCAATTCAAGCCCTAACTCCTTATATCCCGACCTCGTTGGGGACATGCAAAGAAAAATAGAGAAAAAGCAGACTGCTCTGATAACACTGAGCTGGATTTAAACAGAGCCGCAACAAATTACAGAGATAACCATAAACACAGAGATGCAGCGACAATAATACTTCATTTCATTAATGTAAAATATTGAAATATGCTTACAAACAACAATGGAAATAAACCAGCTAGGGCGATGGTAGCTTATCTCTGAGAAGATATGTCAGCTACATGCCTCTGGAATATCTTACAATGAGGTTCGAAGGCCTATTTATTGTTGAGAAACAATGAAAAACCATAAACATCCAGAAACCTAACCCTAGAAGATGAAACACCAAACTATGGGCCCCATTTGGGTAAATTGGTACATCAACTTCCCAGGGTCGTAAATTTGGCATATGATCTCTGTTTGACGCGTACAATATCTCGTTAGAAAGATCTATCTGAGAAATACAACTTTGGGAAGAGCAACATTCATCCATGGACCCATGTTGCTCCCAATTTTCCCAAAAAAACGTCGTTTAGGGCCTCAAAATGGCTTCGGAAGTTCAAGACCCAAAAAACTGCTAAAAATAGTAAACTGTGCTACAATTAAGGAAACTGAAAAGTTGAAAGGAACAATGGTGGGGGTCCAAGTGGACTTGGTAGGTGGCCACCAATATCCACCTAGATCATTCCTGCCCCCATAGGAAGAAATGGCCCCCATTGTGTTGAGTTCCTCCATGAGATGAGGAAACTTCTACTGAACTTGGTCCCTGGTGAGCCACTTGCCCTTGTGAAGGAGTTGGCCTACTTTGACAACTCGATATAGTTGGATATTATATTGGCGAGTGTGCCTCATCTCTGTGTCCATGATCCGATCAGTTGTTGCTTGTTCCATGCAATCTGGATTTAACTCTAGGGATGTGAGATGTTCTGCAATGTCGGATGTGTCTAGTAATGGTGGAAAGTATGGTTGAAGGTGGTCCATATTGAACATTGGGTGCAGGACAAGGAATGGGAGAATGATGAGCTCAAATGCATTGTCTCCCATAACCTTGGTAATGGTGTAAGGACCATATCGAAGTGGTCTAAGTTTCCGATACGCTCTGGTAAGGCGTTCCTTTTGCAGATGCAACCAGACTTTGTCAACCACTTGAAACTTGTGTGGCACCAGATGTTGATCATGTCGCTACTTGTACTTGGCATTTGATTTCTCCAGAATGTCATGGACCTGCTGGGGAATATGGTGTATGTGCTCAATAAGGTTGGTTTCCTTATTTGTTTCAGACTGGACATGAGCCGAATCTGCATGAGTAGCTGCAAATGGCATGGCCACATCAATGGGAAATAGTGGTTGGAATCTGAGGCCCACCTGAAAAGGGTTGTGGCCAATCGAGCTATGAAGGGCCTTGTTGTAGCTGTACTGAACATAGGGGAGGCTCTCATCCCATGTGTGTGGATGCTTTGAGTTGTACATGCGCAGAATGTGTACGATCATCCTGTTGACAACCTCTGTCTAGCCATCAGTTTGAGGATGGAAGGCTATGGACTTAGTGAGTTTGGTGTCCAACATCGACCAGAGACTGGACCAAAATGTATTGAGGAACATGTTGTCTCGATCTGAGATGATAGACTAGGAGATCCCAAAGTGTACCCACACTTGTTCAAAGAAGTGTTTAGCAGTGGCTTCTGCTGTGATATTCTTCTTGCAGGCTGCCATAATGGCCATCTTCGAGAACCTGTCGACGACCACAAAAACACAGTCATTTCGATGCTTAGTGGAAGGAAGGCCTGACACGTAATCCATGGAGATAGATTCCCAAGGTCGATTAGGGGTAGGCAACAGGATATAGAGGCCTTGCTTCTTGATGGTCGGTTTGGCAATGGCGCAAGCAATGCATGATCGGATGTACTTCCCGACATCTTGTTGAAGATTCAGCCAATAGAAATACTTCTACAGTACTGACACCATTTTCTCGACCCTGAAATGCCCAGTAGCCCGACTCTAGTGTGCTTCCCAAATCATCTTGGCACGCTCGCTTGAAGGAACACAAAGGTGACCCAGGTGGCATAACAGGGCATCCTGTAGTGCCTGACCTGACATTGCAAAGTAACCCCTGCGGGGTAGGTGAAAATGTCCTCATACTCCTCCACGACCTTGTCCATCTATAGCTGTCGTGTTGAGGGGCCTTGTTTGGAGGTCATGGCCACCGTCTTCTTCTTTCCTTGAGGGTGTACCATCAGGAAAACAAATTTCCTGGTCTTGGAAATGAGCTTACTGCATTGTTTTGCAGTAACCAAAGAGATGGCGGTAGGTGGTGCTACCTTCGGTATCTTGTGCAACTTAGTTCCCAAAGTAAAAATAACACCATGGGGCCTTAATTCATACACAACATGTCGCTTCCACAAGTATGGCTATCCTAATAATACGTCACAAACTTCAAGGGGAGCAATGTCACACAATACCTCATCCGTGAAGGGCTTGATATTGTATGGAAGACGACACTGCTGGCTCACATGAAGATCTCGTCCTTGGTGAAGCCACCTGTTGGTGTACGGTTGTGGATGTGTTGTGGTCGGTAAGCCCAGTCGCTTCATGACCTCTGCCGAAATGAGGTTCTTTTGGCTCCCGCTGTCGACAATGAACTGTAGCGAGGATCCCTTTACCCACATCTGAGAGTGGAAGAGACGCTCCTCCTCCTCTGGATCTTCGGGTTCCTCCTTCTGTATCTTTGTGGTGGCAATGGTGGCGTTGGGCTCCGCATCGATAATTTGCTTCCCTTTTTCATTCCCCTTGTCGGTTTTTGACTTAGAGTCGGAACATGCATCTGATTCTAAAACCTTTAGCTCGACCACAAGTGACTATTTGGCCTGACACTCACTTGTGTTGTGAGTGGAGCTCTTATGGAACTCACACCACTTTCCTGTGTCCTTTTCTGGATTTATGGCGTTGTTCTTTTCTTGCAGATTTGGTGGGTTGTCTTAGGCCAACTTGCTTTGACTTCATCCTTTGTTCTACAGTTTGGGGCAACTTTCCCTGCTTCGAATTCGCAGATCCAAAGTCTCGCTTCTTCTGTTTAAACTTTTGCTCGACCTTGACGGCATATCAGTATGCCGTGTCGAGCGAGGGGATGTTCATGAATTCTATTTCTTCTGGGATGTACTTGTGCAGGAAGCCATGGTATTTGAGTACCAAATGCTGCTTAGAATCCTTGATACCCAATTTTGTGCTAAGGGTATGGAAAATATTGGTAAACTCTGGCACGTCTTGGCCCCTCCCCTGCTGCAACGTGGTCCACTTTATGTATTGATCCTCATAGCTTCTGATAGGGTAGTACTCCTCCTTGATGGCATCCCAGAATGAATCCCAAGTGGGTGCAGCTGAAAATAGTGACCTTGTACTTTCATCCTTGTGCTCGTAGTAGGTTTCCCACCAGTCCTTGACGTGGGGGGCTGCTTTGAGAAGAGAAAAAATAACCCTTTCTCGATTGGAAAAATCGTGAACAAAAAAATAACCCTCTAGTAGATTTAACCATTTATCAACAGCATCTGCATCTATCTGATCCTCGAATATGGGGATTTCAAAATTAACTTGTACCTTAAACGGTGTGGCGTTTCCATAGTAGTTGTTGGAAGCCGATGCGTTGCCCCTGGGTAGCCGCTGAAAGATCTGGGAAAAGTTGTCCATCATCGCGTTCCTTTGTCGCTCGAGGGCTTCTTCGAGAAATATTTTGATAGGATCTCCTATCCCCTTGTCTTTCTTTTCATTCACCACGGGAGGCCGTCGGGATTTGCGAGGTTGGTCTTGCAAAGGTTCGACCAGTTCAAGCCCTAACTCCTTATATCCTGACCTTTTTGGGGACATGCAAAGAAAAATAGAGAAAAAGCAGACTGCTCTAATACCATTGATCCATATTTAAATAGGAATGCAACAAATTATAGAGATAACCATAAAAACAGAGATGCAGTGGAAATAATGCTTCATTTCATTTATGTAAAATACTGAAATTTGCTTACAAACAACAATGGAAATAAACCAGCTAGGGCGATGGTAGCTTATCTCTGAGAAGAGATCTGCCGGCCACATTCCTCTGGACTATCTGACAATGAGGCTCGAAGGTATATTTATTGTTGAGAAATAATGGAAAACCCTAAACATCCAAAAATCTAACCCTAGAGATGAAACGCCAAACTGTGGGGTCTGTTTGGGTAAATTGGTACATCAATTTCCCGGGGTTGTAACTTTGGCATATGATCTCCGTTTGACGCGCACAATATCTCGTTAGAAATATATATCCAAGAACTACAACTTTGGGAAGAGAAACATTAGTCCATGGACCCATATTGCTCCCTATTTTCCCAAAAAACGACGTTTAGGGCCTCAAAACGGCTCCGGAAGTTCAGGACCCGAAAAACTGCTAAAAATAGTAAACTGTGCTACAATTAGGGAAACTGAAAAGCTAAAAGGAACAATGGTGGGGGTCCAAGTGGACTTGGTAGGTGGCCACCAATATCCACCTGGATCATTCCTCCCCCCTTAGGAAGCAATGGTCCCCATTGTGTTGAGTTCCTCCATGGGATGAGGAAACTTCTGCTAAACTTGGTCCCTGGTGAGCCACTTGCCCTGGTGAAGGAGTTGGCCTGCTTTGACAACTCGATATAGTTGGATATTCTGTTGGCGAGTGTGCTTGATCTATGTGTCTATGATCCAATCAGTTGCAGCTTGTTCCATGTATCTGGATTTAACTCTATTGGTGTGAGCTATTATGCAATGTCGGATGTGTCTAGTAATGGTGGAAAGTATGGCCGAAGGCAGTCCACCTTGAACACTGGATGCAGGCCAAGAAATGGGGGAATGCTGAGCTCAAATGCATTGTCTCCCAAAGCCTTGATAATGGTGTAAGGACCATATCGAAGTGGTCTGATTTATGATAGGCTCCAGTAAGGCGTTCCGTTTGTAGATGCAACTAGACTTTGTCGCCCACCTGAAACTTGTGTGGCACCCGATGTTGATCATGTCGCTGCTTGTACTTGGCATTTGATTTCTCCAAAATGTCATGGACCTACTGGTGAATATGTCGGATGTGCTCAATGAAGCTGGTTGCCTTATCTGTTTTGGACTAGACATGAGCCAAATCTACATGAGTAGTTGTAAATGGCATGGCCATATCAATGGGACATAGTGGCTGGAATCCCAAGCCCACCTGAAAAGCGTTGTGGCCAGTTGAGCTGTGAAGAGGTCGGTTGTAGCTATGCTCAACATAGGGGAGGCTCTCGTCCCATGTGCGTGGATGCTTTGAGTTGTACATGCGCAGAATGTGTACGATCATCCTGTTGGCAACCTCTGTCTGGCCATAAGTTTGAGGATGGAAGGTTGTGGATTTAGTGAGTTTGGTGTCCAACATCGACAAGAGACTGGGCCAAAATGTATTGAGGAACCTGCTGTCCCAATCTGAGATGATAGACTACGGGATCCTAAAGTGTACCCACACTCATTCAAAGAAGAGTTTAGCAGTGGCTTCTGCTATGATAATCTTCTTGCAAGCCGCCATAATGGCCATCTTCGAGAACCTGTTGACGACCACAAAAACACAGTTGTTTCCATGCTTAGTGGAAGGAAGGCTTGACATGTAATCCATGGAGATGGATTCCCAAGGTCGACTAGGGGTAGGCAGCGGGGTATAGAGGCCTTGCTTCTTGATGGTCGGTTTGGCAATGGCACAAGCATTGCATGATCTGATGTACTTCCCGACATCTTGTCGAAGATTCGACCAGTAGAAATACTTCTGCAGTACTAACACCGTTTTCTCAACCCCAAAATGTCCAACATCTTGACTATTGTGTGCTTCCAAAATAATCTTGGCACGCTCACTTGAAGGAACAAAAAGGTGACCCAGGTGGCATAACATGACATACTGGAGGTGAAAATCTAGAACATGCTAACCCTCCAAGGGTGTCTGGTATTTGTGGCCGAATTCTGGGTTGTTTTTGTTGAGCACGATGGTTAACGCCATGATCAGTCGCTGACTAAGGCAATCTACAACATTATTGGTGTTGCCCTTCTTGTACTTGATATTCAAATGGAACTGTTGCAGGTATGTGGACCACTTCTGATGGCGATCATTCTGCAATTTCCCTTGGGTCTGTATGAACTGCAGGGGTCGGTGGTTTGTGTGGATGACCGTTTCCTTCCCCAAAATGTAATGCTTCCATTGTCGGTAGGCTTGCACAATGGAATACATCTCTTTTTCATAAGTGGGATACTTTTGGACTGTGTCTGAAAGTGTCTCACTGTGATATCCATTGGATGCCCGTGTTGAGTGAGGAATGCCCCAATAGCATAGTCAGAGGCATATGTCTCGACCTCAAATGGTTTTTGCAAGTCTAGTAATGCGAGCACTGGTGCCATTCAGAGGCGATCTTTCAACTCTGTGAATTCCTTCTACTGAGATTCAGACCAAAAGAATTTTTATTTTTCTCCTCCCTTGGTGACTTGACTCAAGGGCCAAGTGATATGAGAAAATCCCAACACAAACCTGCGGTAGAGGTTGGGAATACCTAGAAAGCTACGGAGCTCTATCAAAGTGGTTGCAAATGGCCAATCTCGAATGACTTGGATCTTGGCTGGATCCACATGCACCCCCTGTTCATCAATAATGTATCCCAGATACTAAACCTGGGTCATGCCAAAAGTGCATTTCTCCAAATTAGCACATAATTTGTGTTGCTGCAGTGTTTGGAGAACCTGTCGGATGTGGTGGAGGTGCTCTTCCTAACTCTGGCTGAAGATTAGGATGTCATCCAAATATACCACTACAAATGAGTTGGTGAATGGCCCAAAGATGTCATCCATCAGCCTCATAAAGGTTGCAAGAGCATTTGTCAATCCGAAAGGCATAAACAACCATTTAGAAAGGCCCTCCTTGGCTTTCAAGGTAGTCTTCCACACATCGGAGGGTTTGATTAGTACCTGGTGATATCCTGACTTCAAATCGATCTTGCTGAAATATTTTGCCCCCTTTAGTTAGTCTAGGTAGTCATCAATTCGTGGGATTGGGTACCTATTAGGGATAGTGATCTTGTTCAGTGCCTGATAGTCAATACAGAGTCTCTAAGTCCCATCCTTCTTCTGTACCAACATGATCGGGCTCCCACAGGGAGATGAACTCAGATGGATGTGACCTTTCTACAACAGCTCCTAAATTTGCCTCTTTATTTCATCATTCTCCAGAATGGAGTGCCGATAGATTGGTCCATTGGGAAGTGTGCACCTGGGGTTAGATCGATGGAGTGCTTGACCTGATAGTGCAGAGGAACCCCTGTGGGGGAGGTGAAGATTTCCTCATACTCCTCCATGACCTTGTCCATTTGTAGTTGTCATGCGGTGGGGCCTTGTCTGGAAGTTGTGGCCACCATCTTCTTCTTTCCTTGAGGTCATATCATCAGGAAAGAAAATTTTCTGGCCTTGGAAATGAGCTTATTGCATTGTTTTGAAGTAACCAAAGAGATGGCGGTAGGCGGTGCTACCTCCAGTATCCTGTACAACTTAGTTCCCAAGTAAAAATAGCACCACGGGGCCTTGATTCATACCCAACATGTCGCTTCCACAAGTATGGTTGTCCTAATAATACATCGCAAACTTCAAGGGGAGTATGTCACACAATACCTCATCTGTGAAGGGCTTGATATTGTATGGAAGGCGACACTGCTGGCTCATGCGAAGATCCTCTCCTTGGTGAAGCCACCTGATGGTGTATGGTTGTGGATGTGCTGTGATCGGTAAGCCCAGCCGCTTCACGACCTCTGCCTAAATGAGGTTCTTTTGGCTCTCGCTATCGACTATGAACTGTAGCGGGGAGCCCTTTACACACATCTAAGAGTGGAAGAGACGCTCCTCCTCCTCTGGATCTTCGGGTTCCTCCTTTTGTATCTTCGTGGTGGCAACGATGGGGTTGGGATTTGTATCGATAATTTACTTCCCTTTGTCATTCTCCTTGTCAGGTTCTGACTCAAAGTCAGAACATGCATCTAATTCTGAAACCTTTAGCTCAGCCACCAGTGACTGCTTGGCTCGACACTCACTTGTGTTGTGAGTGGAGCTCTTATGGAACTCACACCACTTTCCCGTGTCATTTTTCAGCTTTACGACATTGTTCTTTGCTTGTAGCTTTGGCAGTTTGTCTTAGGCCGCAGCACTTTGTATTTGTCCTTTGTTCTGCAGTTTTGGGGAACCTTTCCCTTCTTCAGATGCGTAGATCTAAAGTATCGCTTCTTTGTTTAAAGTTTTGCTCGACCTTGACGGCATATCGGTATGCCATGCCCAGCGAGGGGATGTTTAGGAATAATATATCTTCCTGGATGTACTTGTGTAGGCAACCGCGGTATTTGAGTACCAAATGCTACTCAGAATCCTTGATACCCAACTTTGTGTGAAGGGTATGGAAAATATTGGTAAACTCCGGCACGTCTTGGCCCCTCCCCTGCCGCAGCGTGGCCCACTTTATGTATTGATCCTCATAGC
Source organism: Pinus tabuliformis (assembly GCA_031772625.1). NCBI lineage: Eukaryota > Viridiplantae > Streptophyta > Pinopsida > Pinales > Pinaceae > Pinus > Pinus tabuliformis. Next base: position 518,228,670 of record CM062819.1, read on the forward strand.
TTCCGGCAGGGTAGTACTACTCCTTGATGGCATCACGGAATGAATCCCAAGTGGGTGCAGCTGAAAATAGTGAGACTGTACTTTCATCCTTCTGCTCGCAATAGGTTTCCCACTAGTCCTTCACATGGGGGGTTGTTTTGAGAAGAGCGAAAATAATCCTTTCCCGACTGGAAAAATCATGAACAGAAAAATAACCCTCTAGCCGATTTAACCATTTATCGATGACATATGCATCTATCTGACCCTCAAATATGGGGATTTCAAAATTAACTTATACCTTAAACGGTGTGGCGTTTCCAAAGTAGCTGTTGGAAGCCAATGCGTCGCCCCCGGGTAGCCGCTGAAGGATCTGGTCAAAGCTGTCCATCATCGCATTCCTTTGTCACTCGATGGCTTCTTCGAGCAGGATTTTGATAGGATCTCCTGCCCCCTTGTCTTTCTTTTTATCCTCCATGGGAGGCCGTCGGGATTTGCGAGGCTGGTCTTGCAAAGGTTCGACCAGTTCAGGCCCTAACTCCTTATATCCCAACCTCGTTGGGGACATGCAAAGAAAAACAGAGAAAAAGCAGACTGCTCTGAAACCACTGATGCAGATTTAAAAAAGAACGCAACAAATTACATAGACAACCATAAACACAGAGATGCAGCGGAAATAATACTTCATTTCATTAATGTAAAATATTGAAATATGCTTACAAACAACAATGGAAATAAACTAGCTATGGTGATGGTAGCTTATCTCTGAGAAGAGATGTGGCGGCTACATGCCTCTCGACTGTCTTACATTGAGGCTCGAAGACATATTTATTGTTTATAAACAATGGAAAACCATAAACATCCAAAAACCTAACCTTAGAAGATGAAACGCCAAACTGTGGGCCCCATTTAGGTAAATTGGTACATCAACTTCCTGGGGTCGTAACTTTGGCATATGATCTCCGTTTGATGCATACAATATCTTGTTTGAAAGATCTATCCAAGAACTACAACTTTGGGTAGAGAAGCATTGGTCCATGCACCCATGTCAACCCTAGTTTTACCATAAAATGTCGTTTAGGGCCTCAAAACGGCTCTGGAAGTTCAAGACCTGAAAAATTGCTAAAAATAGTAAACTGTGCTACAATTAAGGAAAATTAAAAGCTGAAAGGAACAATGGTGGGGGTCCAAGTGGACTTGGCCGGTGGCCACCAATATCCACCTAGATCATTCCCCCCCTTAGGAAGCAATGGTCCCCATTGCGTTGAGTTCCTCCATGAGATGAGGAAACTTCTGCTGAACTTGGTCCCTGGTGAGCCACTTGCCTTGGTGAAGGAGTTGGCCTGCTTTGACAACTCGATACAGTTGGATATTCTATTGGCGAGTGTGCTTGATGTGTTTCCATGATCTGATCAGTTGCATCTTGTTCCATGCAATCTGGATTTAACTCTGTGGGTGTGAGTTGTTATGCAATGTCGGATCTGTCTAATAATGGTGGAAAGTATGGCCGAAGGCGGTCCACATTGAACGCTGGGTGCAGGCCAAGGAATGGGGGAATGCTGAGCTCAAATGCATTTTCTCCCATAGCCTTGGTAATGGTGTAAGGACCATATCGAAGTGGTCTGAGTTTCTGATAGGTTCAGGTAAGGCGTTCCTTTTGCAGATGCAACCAGACTTTGTCGCCCACTTGAAACTTACGTGGCACCTGATGTTGATCATGTCACTGCCTGTACTTAGCATTTGATTTCTCCAATATTTCATGGACCTACTGGCGAATATGTTGGATGTGCTCAATGAAGCTGGTTGCCTTATCTGTTTCAGACTAGACATGAGCCGAATCTGCATGAGTAACTGCAAATTGCATGGCCACATCAATGGAACATAGTGGCTGGAATCCGAAGCCCATCTGAAAAGGGTTGTGGCCAGTCAAGCTGTGAAGGGCCCAGTTGTAGCTGTGCTGAACATAGGGGAGTCTCTCATCCCATGTGCGTGGATGCTTTGAGTTGTACATGCATAGAATGTGTATGATCGTCCTGTTGACAACCTCTGTTTGTCCATCAGTTTGAGGATGGAAGGCTGTGGACTTAGTGAGTTTGGTGTCCAACATCGACTAGAGACTGGACCAAAATGTATTGAGGAACTTGCTATCCTGATCTGAGATGATAGGCTGTGGGATCCCAAAGTGTACCCACACTCGTTCAAAGAAGAGTTTAGCAGTGGCTTATGTTGTGATATTCTTCTTGCAGGCCGCCATAATGGCCATCTCCGAGAACCTGTCAACGACCACAAAAACATAGTCGTTTCCATGCTTAGTGGAAGGAAGGCCTGACATGTAATCCATGGAGATGGATTCTCAAGGTCGACTAGGGGTAGGCAGCGGGGTATAGAGGTCTTGCTTCTTGATGGTCAGTTTGGCAATGGCACAAGCAATGCATGATTTGATGTACTTCCGGACATCCTGTCGAAGTATCGACCAATAGAAATACTTTTGCAGTACTGATACCATTTTCTCGACCCCGAAATGCCCAACAGCCCGACTGTAGTGTGCTTCCCAAATCATCTTGGCACGCTCGCTTGAAGGAACACAAAGGTGACCCAGGTGGCATAACATGGTACCTTGGAGGTGAAAATCTGGAACATGCTGACCCTCCAAGGGTGTTTGGTATTTGTGGCCGAATTCTGGGTCGTTTTTGTAGAGAAGTGGCTAATCAGAAGTCTCGTGCCCGCAAGAGTTGAGCACGGTGGTTAACGCCATGATCAGTGGCCGACTGAGGCAATCTGCAACATTATTGGTGCTGCCCTTCTTGTACTTGATATTCAAATGGAACTGTTGCAAGTATGTGGACAACTTTTGATGGTGATCATTCTGAAATTTCCCTTGGGTTTGTATGAACTACAGGGGTCGGTGGTCTATGTGGATGACTGTTTCCTTCTCCAAAATGTAATGCTTCCATTGTCGGCAGGCCTGCACAATGGAATACATCACTTTGTCATAAGTGGGATACTTTCAGACTGTGTCTGAAAGTGTCTCACTGTTATATGCCACTGGATGCCCGTGTTGAGTAAGGACTGCCCCAATAGCATAGTTAGAGGCATCTGTCTCGACCTCAAATGGTTGTTGCAAGTCTGGTAATGCGAGCACTGGTGCCGTGCAGAGGCGATCTTTCAACTCTGTGAATTCCTTCTGTTGAGATTCAGACCAAAAGAATTTTTCTTTTTCTCCTCCCTTGGTGACTTGACTCAAGGGCCAAGTGATATGAGAAAATCCCAACACAAACCTGCAGTAGAGGTTGGGAATACCTAGAAAGCTGTAGAGCTCTGTCAAAGTGGTTGGAGATGGCCAATCCCGAATGACTTGGATCTTCGCTGGATCCACATGCACCCCCTGTTCATCAATAATGTATCCCAGATACTGAACCTGGGTCATGCCAAAAGTGCATTTCTCCAAATTAGCACGTAACTTGTGTTGTGGCAGTGTTTGGAGAATCTGTCGGATGTGGTGGAGGTGCTCTTCCCAACTCTGGCTGAAGATCAGGATGTCATCCAAATATACCACTACAAATGAGTTGGTGAATGGCCCAAAGATGTCATCCATTAACCTCATGAAGGTTTCTGGAGCATTCGTCAATCTGAAAGGCATAACCAACCATTCGAAAGGGCCCTCCTTAGCTTTGAAGGCAATCTTCCACACATCGGAGGGTTCGATTGGTACCTGGTGATATCTTGACTTCAAATCGATCTTGCTGAAATATTTTTCCCCCTTTAGTTGGTCTAGGAGGTCATCAATCCATGGGATCGGGTACCTATTATGGACAATGATCTTGTTCAACGCCCGATAGTCAATACAGAGTCTCCAAGTCCCATCCTTCTTCTGTACCAACATGATCGGGCTCCCACAGGGAGATGAACTCAGATGGATGTGACCTTTCTGCAGTAGCTCCTGAATCTGCCTTTTGATTTCATCGTTCTCCAGAACGAAGTGCTGATAGATTGGTCCATTGGGAAGTGTTCCCTTGGGGTCATATCACTGGAGTGCTTGACCTGACAGTGCAGAGGAACCCCTGTGGGGGAGGTGAAGATGTCCTAGTACTCCTCGACGATCTTGTCCATCTATAATTGTCATGCGGAGGGGCCCTGTCTGGAGGTCGTGGCCACCGTCTTCTTCTTTCCTTGAGGGCGTATCATTAGGAAAACAAACTTCTTGGTCTTGGAAATGAGCTTACTTCATGGTTTTGCAGTAACTAAAGAGATGGCGGTAAGCGGTGCTACCTCCGGTATCCTGTACAAATTAGTTGCCAAAGTAACAATAACACCATGGGGCCTCGATTCATACACAACATGTCCCTTCCAAAAGTATGGTTGTCCTAATAATACATCACAAACTTCAAGGGGAGCAATGTCACACAATACCTCATCCGTGAAGGGCTTGATATTGTATGGAAGGCGACACTACTGGCTCACGCGAAGATGCCTTCCTTGGTGAAGCCACCTGATGGTGTACAGTTATGGATGTGCTGTGGTCGGTAAGCCCAACCGCTTCACGACCTCTACCGAAATGAGGTTCTTTTGGCTCCCGCTGTTGACAATGAACTGTAACAGGGAGCCCTTTACCCACATTTGGGAATGGAAGAGATGCTCCTCCTCCTTTGGATCTTCGGGTTCCTCCTTCTGTATCTTTGTGGTGGCAAGGGTGGCGTTGGGCTCCGCATCAATAATCTGCTTCCCTTTTTCATTCCCCTTGTCGGGTTCTGAATCAGAGTCAGAACATGCATCTGATTTTGAAACCTTTAACTCGGCCACTAGTGATTGCTTGGCCCAACACTCACTTGTGTTGTGAGTGGAGCTCTTATGGAACTCACACCACTTTCCCGTGTCCTTTTTCAGCTTTACGACATTGTTCTTTGCTTGCAGCTTTGGTAGGTTGTCTTGGGCCTCCCCACTTTGGCTTTGTCCTTTGTTCTGCAGTTTGGGGGCACCTTTCCCTTGCTTCGGATTTGCAGATCCAAAGTCTTGCTTCTTCTGTTTAAACTTTTGCTCGACCTTGACGACATATCGGTATGTCGTGCCGAGCGAGGGGATGTTCAAGAATTCTATTTATTCTTGGATGTACTTGTGTAGGCAACCGCGGTATTTGAGTACCAAATGCTGCTCCCAATCCTTGATACCCAACTTTGTGCGAAGGGTATGGAAAATATTGGTAAACTCTGACACGTCTTGGTCCCTCCCCTGCTGCAGCGTGGTCCAATTTATGTATTGATCCTCATAGCTTCCGACAGGGTAGTACTGCTCCTTGATGGCATCCCAGAATGAATCCCAAGTAGGTGCGGCTGAAAATAGTGAGCCTATACTTTCATCCTTCTACTCGCAGTAGGTTTTCCGCTAGTCCTTGACGTGGGGGGCTACTTTGAGAAGAGTGAAAATAATCGTTTCCCGACTGGAAAAATCGTGAACAGAAAAATAAACCTCTAGCAGATTTAACCATTTATCGACGACATCTGCATCTATCTGACCCTCGAATATGAGGATTTCAAAATTAACTTGTACCTTAAACGGTGTGGCATTTCCAGAGTAGCTATTGGAAGCCGATGCGTCGCCCCTGGGTAGCCGCTGAAGGATCTAGGAAAAGTTATCCATCATCGTGTTCCTTTGTCGCTCGAGGGCTTCTTTGAGCAAGATTTTGATAGGATCTCCTGCCCCCTCGTCTTTCTTTTCATCCACCATGGGAGGCCATTGGGATTTGTGAGGTTGATCTTGCAAAGGTTCGACCAGTTCAAGCCCTAACTCCTTATATCCGGACCTCATTGGGGACATGCAAATAAAAACAGAGAGAAAGAAGACCGCTCTGATACCACTGATCTGGATTTAAATAGGAACAACAGAAATACAGAGATAACCATAAACACAGAGATGCAACGGAAATAATACTTCATTTCATTAATGTAAAATACTGAAATATGTTTACAAACAACAATGGAAATAAACCAGCTAGGGCGATGGTAGCTTATCTCTGAGAAGAGATGTGGCGGCTACATGCCTCTGGATTGTCTTACAATGAGGCTCGAAGGCCTATTTATTGTTGAGAAATGATGGAAAACCCTAAACATCCAAAAACCTAAACCTAGAAGATGAAACGCCAAATTGTGGGCCCCGTTTGGGTAAATTGGTACATCAACTTCCGGGGTCGTAACTTGGGCATATGATCTCCGTTTGACGCGCACAATATCTCGTTAAAAATATCTATCCGAGAACTACAACTTTTGGAAGAGCAACATCAATCCAAGGACCCATGTTTCTCCCAGTTTTCCCAAAATGGCTCCAGAAGTTCAGGTCCTGAAAAACTGCTAAAAATAGTAAACTGTGCTACAATTAAGGAAACTGAAAAGCTGAAAGGAACAATGGTGGGGGTCCAAGTGGACTTGGCATGTGGCCACCAATATCCACATGGATCAAGTATGAGGACACTGGATGGGATTGGGATTGATGTTCAACAAGGAGTAATCAATTACTTCAATGGATTTGCACTAGATGTATTTCAGGAAGAGGTAAATAAATGGTTGAATCAAATATAGTGAAGGTAAAACTTAATATTCGTTAGGCTTATGTGGATTATGGCTAACTGTGTCATTTTCTCTGGTCTTGTAGCAAGCCAAAGAAAGAGAAATTGCACCTAAGGAGATAAAAGTTGTGTTGCTACACAACACAGGCTGTCATATTGCAATATAGCATAAAGAATGTTCATGGCTGCAGAATATGGATATTATGAAATGACTTCTCCCATTTCTCTGACCCAACTGATGTTCATGGAAATATCAATTAATATACTTATGGGGATGGAAATTGTTCACTGATGTCAATTTGGGAGTTGTTATAAGTAATCATACCAAATCAACAAGAGATCGTTCTATGATTGTTCCAAGTTCTAGACTGAGCATTGCTTCTAATATGTTCCAATTTTGATCAGACCTATAAAAAGGTCTACTTAGAATTATACATGTCCTTCATCCCCAAAAGTTATAATTCTGGCATCTAAACATATAATTTAGGAGTAGATTGGTGTCTATAGAGTTCCTGAAAAGAGGCATCCTTATTTTACTTTCCCTATGTACTATTGGTTTTCTTCATATGAGAAATGCAAATAGATGGTGATACTTTTGTAAACAAGATCTTTGCAAAGAGTTTGGCAGCTGCAATCATTTTCTTTCTTAAATGAAACTACCATTTTTTCATTTGAATTCTTGATAGAATGTACTTTCTTGCTGGAAGGACTCGAAGATAAAAATAATTCACCTTCCTGGAAAGGAACTAAGGAACCAATTTCATCTTGTTTAGAGATCATATACGGGTACACTCTAGATACTGTCTCCAAGTTATGTTGTTTTCATTAAATTTTGGATTAAACTAGTGCATTTCCCCCCCTTCAATTCGAGTTCAAAACCTTTTTTTTATATTTGGTTTACATTGAAGGAGAAGGTGGTCAATATTGTTGAGAAGCTACTTTCTATTGTTTTCCATATCAAGAATTGGGTAAACCCATGACTGAATTGTTATTTTGTATTAAAATTATTGTAATAATATATTAATATTATTTTGGAAAAAGTAATTTTAAACCAAACAAGCAAGTGCATTTTCTGTTATGAGTAGGATATGTACCATTATGCCTTGCAACATTTCCTTTGCAACATATGGTGCAATTTGTTAGGATATTCCGACACATAGGAAATAGTTAAGTATAACTTAGTGTAGTGTATAGTTAGGTAAAGTGTGTTTCTTTACTATGTACTTTTTGTAACTTACAATCCGACAATCACGATATGTTATAGACATGAAGTTATCTTACGCTTCATTCTCTCCTCAGCATTATCGACAATTGTTCCATGGCTTAACACCCGATTGGTTCATGATATCTATTTAAAGAACATGGAGGGTCGTTTGTAAGGTGACCGTTCATGAGAGAAGCTTATGCAAATTTTCTTTCTTTTACATTAATAAATTACCTGAAGTGGCCGTGTTGGCTAAGACTGTGGATTGTTTCCCTCTTTGAGGTTTTTAACCACATCAAGAATATTGGTGTACCGTTTTGTGATCTGTTTGTGTTCTATCTATAATTACCCTATAAATTCCTACATGGTATCAGAGCTATTCGACGGCCACATCTGTTGGTGATCCAAATTTGAAGCCGATACAACTACATCTGACTATCATTTCCTAGATCTACTATTTTTTTACCACTTTCGGGCCGAGAAGATTGCTCTATTGTGTTAGAAGCATCTGTTCCAGTGAGGGGCCCCTTTTGTTTCATGCGAAAAGGTTTCTGGTAGCCCTAGCTATGTCATTTTTAAGATATGGAGGTATACAATGTTTATTTGCAGTTACAATTATTTATCTCTCTGTTTATTTTGGTTTATAGTTCTCTATATTTTTTTTTATTACTGGATCTCCTTGTTGTTAAAATTTCTGGGTCTCATCTCAGGATGAAGTTTCCAACAGTGGTCTTCATCATGGACTTGTTTTGAACAATGTTACATGTGAGTTTTTATCCCTCCTTCTTGACTGAAGCATTATTTTTATCCTTTCCTTTGTCTCCAGACTTAAATGACTTCTCACTAGTTTCCTCAGAAACATTCTTCCCTCTTGCTTCTAAATGAGTTTCCTGTACACATACTTCATTTAGCATTGTAGGGTTAAACATGAGAATTGTGTGTCTCAAATAACTATGTAAACCTCCAATGTATTTCAGTAGAGTGTCTTGAGAGGATAAATCTATACCCAAAATCAAGGCTCTTTTCCTAAATTCTTGAGTATAACTTTACACACTTTGACCCTTAGCTTGCCTAAATTTTTGCCAATCCATTATATCTTTTTGCATGTATGCTAATGGATAAAATTGTCTTCTTATTGCAACAACAAAATCATTCCAAGAGGATAAAACCTTACCACTTTTCTTCATGTCCTCTTGAATCATTTGTTTAAAAATGGGATTTAGTATATTGTTAGAGCACATTGCAAGAAGTTGAATTTTTCTCTTGAGAATGTTGGACAAATGAAGAGGTTTGTAAATGCTCGTTAGAATTTTACATTGTTAATGATTAAACACAAAGAGGTTGAGGAATTTGAAGCTTTCCAAGGATGTGATGTAAAACTCAAACATGATTTAGTTGAAGTTGTTAACATATGTGATAAGATGTTTCAGGATTCTGGCATGGTTCCTTCTATTAGCAGTGTGTAATTTTCTGAGGTTGCAGAAGAAAATCACAAAGGTAACCACAAACCTACTTTGGGAGCTGGGATCTAGCCCTGCCAGCTTTAGAGAGGGCTCTCTCTGTAGGATTTAACTTTGTTTATATTAAATGTTAGGCTAGTTATGATTGTTCAAAGTTTGGTTTCAAATTGATTGGTTGATTAAGTTCCTGAACCTTCCATTGGGATATGGAGTCTATAGTTTAAAGGGGGTCTGAATCAACTTTTAGAAAGGAGTTTCATAGGGAAAGGTAGCTAAACTAATTGGATCCTTTATATTTAAGTGAAATGGAATGGAAGAAAAGATATAAGCTTAATAGAAGTTAAAGAGAAATTAAGAATTCCTTAACATGATATCAGAAGAAAACATAGAAATTATTTTAATCCAGAAGCGGAGTGTAGTTTTCAACATATTATGTTCGTCAATTTTCTATAAAATAATTTAGATTCAGAAAACACAAGTATGGAAACAAAGTAGTAAAACATTAACATTGTAAGAAGCACATCACCAGATAATCTAACACATGAATCCTGTGAAGAATGTCCTCATTTTTACTGATCATCCCATCAAATAGAAAATAGTACAATAACGTTATGGAAATAAAAAATCCACACAATAATCAACCCTTGATACTTCTAAAAGAGAAGTATTTATAAGACATTTACAAAAAATCTTGTCAAAATCGACTAGGATGTATTTAGGAATTCCTAAACTGAATCTATCTAACCTACTACAAAAATTTACGAAAACTCGAATTGTCTATAGTGTTGGCACTAAATTCGTGGAATCGTTGCCTGTCTGGCCCTTTGAATTATGTCGTGTTGTTGATGCTAAGATGTACAACCAAATCCACTGCTTACTCTAGTAATTCACATAAAAATCCTAGCGCTGCTCACTTGGGATAGTTGTCTTCAGTAATTTTATGTAAACTTCATCAACCTTAGTGTATTTAACATATGTCGGTTTGGAAATGAACATGTGTTTCATTTCATACTGAATGTCCAGGTCATATGATAACACTTCCAAGAATGCTTTTCCTGTCATGTTGATTCTTCCACCTGTAACCTTCGAAGTGTCTTTGGCCTTGGTCATTAGTTTCTCACTATAATAAGACCATGTACTGAGCTTATAATTTATTAACAATAAATTAGGAAGTCCCTTTTTGTAGAGAGGCTCCAGCTTTTTAAAGAATCTCTATACACCAGTGTCCAGAATCTGACACTTTTCTTCAAGCTGCCTCACCAAATTTCTCTTAGTCAACACCTTCTTGACTTCCAGTATTGTTTCTGTTCTATCTTCAATCTACAACTCTTCTAATTCTTGTTTGTTTTTAGAGTTGAGGAACTTGATGAGCTCAGTAGCTTCACTGGGTCTGTCACCCAACTATTTTATGACTTGTTCAATGAATTTGTTATACCTTTCGATTAGTTCCTGTTGCTCAAATATAATTTGTATTGAAGGCCAAATATCTATCATATATTTATTGATTTGTTTCCAAATATTTTCTTTGACCTAAGCCAATGTATTACCCATGGTAGTATCTTTGTCCATCTGTTGCAATCTCTGGGACAATGTCTGGGATTTGCATACTTCTATTAGGAGAGAATTCTCAAATCTTGTTTTATTCTCCTATAAGGTCTTCACCTCCTGCCTTAGTTTCTTTATTTCTTATCCCTGTATAGACATGTTCTCCAGTGATTGGGGCAATTTAATTGGATCATCTGTAGTTGAAGAAGGAGGTATTACAGAAGAGGATGCTCCTACTGTTGTAGTTGCTATAGGAATACCTGTTTGAAGTAGGGATGCAATTGGTACTGCATCAAGAGGAACCACTACTAGTTGAGAGCTCTTCTCCTTCTCTTTGATCATCTTATCCATCTCTGCTTCCATCTCCTTGATTTGTGTGCTCTGCTCCACCAGTAGCTTCAACATTTCTTCTTTCTGTAACTCTGTCTCTCCTAACTCCTTTTCTTGGGGATCTTCAGTCGCAGGCAACTTCAATTGCTTCTTCAGGGCTGCTATGTCAGCATTCTTCTTCTTGATAATTTCTTCCATGGCCTTTGAATTGCCAGGATCAAAACCTGCTTTAATCACCATTTCCTCCAAATATTTAATTCTATTGTCTTTAGCAAGAGAATAAAATTTCTCCAATTTAAGTTGAGATTGAACATTATTTAAAGAAAGTTGTAATTTGGAAGCAGTGAGGGTAGTCTGTGTGAAGGTTGAGTAGACCATTTCTCCTGTCTTCTTGTGCATGTACATTTGATCCAAAGGATGAGCATCCTTTGCCTCAAACTCAAAGGTAGTCTACTTGAAATCAGCTACTGATTTTGGTTGTGGAACCTGGGCAGTAAGAATACAATGTGTATTCTTCCCTTTTCTATGTCGTAGGATGAGATGAGCCTGTGCTGGATTGAGGAAGATTGTTTCCGAAATTGAGCAGAGATGTTGTCATGAATGGCTTCATTCCTATGTTTAATCTTTTTGTATCTTTGGAAAATATCCAATTGCCTTTGTTATGTGGATGAATCTAGTGTGTGAGATATTGTAGCTAGAATCTCTTTAGTAGCTGAGGATGATGGAGAATCGTTGGTAATACTATAAAAATTAAAAGTTTGAAGGCCAGAGAGTACAATGGTACCCTGTGTTTCCTCTAGTGGTGGGAAGTCTATCTTAGAGCATGTCTTAACCTTCTTTGTATATATCTTAAATTCTTTGGCTAAGACTTCCGTGACTGAAGGTGAGTACTCCTCTCTGTGTCGCTTCTCTATTTATGGTCTTTGGGTATGCACATATGGAGTTTCCTTTTGTTCCACTCTTATCTTAGAAACTACCTCGAAGGGGTCATAAGACCATGTAAAGCTTAGGGGGAAATGCATTTGTTTTAACAGGAGGTCTTCTTCCTCTCCTGTTTCTCTGTTGTTACAGATAAAAGGTCATATCTGTGTCTTGATTCTGAATTGAGACTTCTTTTTGGCTGCCACAAAATGGATATTGTCTGAATGGATTATTTGCATGATGTATTCCAAGGCAAATATCCTCATTGGAAGGTACTTGGGTAGCTTATATGGTGCTAGATCCGAGCCATAAATTCTGATCTTTGTAAATGATTGGCATAGGTACCAATCGCCTATCTTCACTTGCTCACTGAGTTGTAACACTTTCTGAATATCTTCATTGATTCTTGGAACCCACTAGCCACTCAACAAACAAGTTGATGGATACAAAAATAAATTCTGTAAAACAAAAATCTTGTGATTGTTTTCTAATCATGGAGGTCCAGAAAATAATGGACTGAGGTTCTCCTTATCAGTGTAGCTTCAGTACCGCAAAGGGAAACTTGTATGTCTGGAAGAAAATGAGAATATAAATAATAATTTAAGAATATCTGAACATTCCTTCAAATAAAAACCGAAGGAATTGTTCATGAATAACATCATCAAGGAAGTGACCATAGTCAAAGGTGACTGATAACCCTTCCTTTGTAGAAAGAGTGGATGAAAAGCCTAAAATAGGCTCATCTACCCATTCATCTGAATAGTAACCAAGTAAGCATAACAAGACAAAGATAATCTATCTGGTTCTTTGAGGGAAAATAGAAGAGGGATAAAAGGGATTCTTCTTGGGTATATTTCTTGAAGAACTTCGAGGGAAAATGGAGTCAGAGAGTCATTGTAGGTGATCTGCAACATTTGGGTTATACTTTTATAAGTGATGGTAAAAATGATTTCACCATTGGGGGAGATGATATTCCTCTTATTTTAAAGGTAAGAGTCATGACACTTGAGGAAGAATTTGAGAAAATAGTAAAACTGGTGGAAAATGAATAGGGGGAGTCTAGATTGCCAAAGGTTGATTTCGTCAGACTAGTCAAGGTAATTGATCCAAGTGGATATTGGTGGCCACCCACCTATTCCACTTGGACCCCCACCATTGTTTCTTTCAGTTTTTCAGTTTCCTTATTTGTAGCACAATTTACTATTTTTGGCAGTTTTTCTAGTCGTGAACTTCCGAAGATGTTTTGAGGCCCTAAACAACGTTTTTTTGGAAAACTAGGAGCAATATGGGTAATAGATTGATGTTTCTCATTCAAAAGTTATAGTCCTCAGATAGATCTTTCTAACGAGGTATTGTGCACATCAAACGGATATCGTATGCCAAAATTATGACCCTCAGAAGTTGATGTACCAATTTACCCAAACGGGGCCCATAGTTTGGCGCTTCATCTCCTAGGGTTAGGTTTTTGGATGTTTAGGGTTTTCCATTGTTTCTCAATAATAAATAGGCCTTGGAGCCTCATTGTAACACAGTTCAGAGGCATGTAGCCACCACATCTCTTCTCAGAGATAAGCTACCATCACCCGAGCTAGTCTTATTTCCATTTTGTTTGTAAGCATATTTCAATATTTGATATTAATGAAATGAAGTGTTATTTCTACTGCATCTTTGTATTTATGGTTATATATGTAATTTGTTGTGTTCTTGTTTAAATTTGGATTAGTGGTATCAGAGTGGTCTTCTCTTTCTCTATTTTTCTTTGCATGTCCCAAACGAGGTCAGGATATAAGGAGTTAGGGCTTGAACTGGTCGAACCTCTACAAGACCAACCTCGGAAACCCCAACGGCCTCCCATAGCGGATGAAAATAAAGATGAGGGGGTAGGAGATCCTATCAAAATCTTGCTCAAAGAAGTGCTCGAGCGACAAAGGAACGTGATGATGGACAACGTTTCCCAGAGCCTTCAGCGCCTACCCAAGGGCGACACATCTACTTCTGGAAGCTACTTTGGAAGTGCCACACCTTTTAAGGTACAAGTTAACTTTGACATTCCCATATTTGAGGGTTAGATAGATGCAGACATTGTAGATAAATGGTTAAATTTGCTAGAAGGATATTTTTCTATTCATGATTTTTCCAGCCAGGAAAATATCACTTTTGCACTTCTCAAAGCAGCCCCCCACGTCAAGGACTAGTGGGAAACTTACTGTGAGCAGAAGGATGAATGTACAAATTCACTGTTTTCAGCCACACCCATTTGGAACTCGTTCCGAGATGCCAACAAGGAGCAGTACTACCCTATCGAGGGCTATGAGATAAATACATAAAGTGGACAATGCTGCAACAGGGAAGGGACCAAGATGTGCCATATTTTCCCAATTTTTTTCATACCCTTCGCACAAAGTTGGGTATGAAGGATTCTAAGAAGCATTTGGTTCTCAAGTACCATGGCTACCTACACAGGTACATCCAAGATGAGATGGAATTCCTAGACATCTCCTCGCTCGGCACGGCATATCGATATGCCGTCAAGATCGAGCAAAAGTTTAAACAGAAGAAACGAGACTTTGGATATATGAATTCGAAGCAAGGGAAAGGTGCCCCCAAATCACAGAACAAAGGACAAAGCTAAGGCGGGCCAGGACAACTCACCAAAGCCGCAAGAAAAGAAAAACACTGTGAAGCCGAAGAAGGACACGGGAAAGTGGTGTGAGTTCCATAAGAGCTCCACTCACAACACAAGTGAGTGTCGGGTCAAGCAATCACTGGTGGTCAAGCTAAAGGCTTCGGAATCAGATGCATGTTCCGACTCTGAGTCAGAACCCAACAAGGGGAATGACAAAGTGAAGCAAATTATCGATGCGAATCCCAACGCCACCATTGCCACCACAAAGATCCAGAAGGAGGAACCCGAAGATCTAGAGGAGGATGAGCGCCTCTTCCACTCCTAGATGTGGGTAAAGAGTTATCTGCTATAGTTCATTATTGATAGAGGGAGCCAAAAGAACCTCATTTCGGCCGAGGTCATGAAGCGGTTGGGCTTACCAACCACAACACATCCACAATTGTACACAATCGGGTGGCTTCACCAAGGACGGGATCTTTGCGTGAGCTAGCAGTGCCACCTTCCATACATCATCAAGCCCTTCACAAATGAGGTATTATGTGGCATTTCTCCCCTTGAAGTTTGTGATGTATTATTAGGCCAACCATACTTATGGAAGAGACATGCTTTGTATGAGTCAAGGCCTCGTGTTGTTATTGTTACTTTGGGAAATAAGTTGTACAGGATACCGGAAGTAGCACCACCTACTGTCATCTCTTTGGTTACTAGAAAACAATGCAGTAAGCTCATTTCCAAAACCGGAAAATTTGTTTTCCTGATGATAAGCCCTTAGGGAAAGAATAAGACGGTGGCCACGACCTCCAGGTAGGGACCCTCCGTATGACAAAAACATATGGACAAGGTCATGGAGGAGTACGAGGAAATCTTCACCTCCACCGCAAGGGTGCCTCTGCCCTGTCAGGTCAAGCACTCCATTGATCTGACTGTAGGTGCGCAACTGTCCAATGGACCAATCTATCGATGCTCCATTCTAAAAAACGATGAAATCAAGAGGCAGATTTAGGAGATGCTGCAGAATGGTCACATCCGTCTTAGTTCATCACCCTGTGGGAGCCCGATCATGTTGGTATAGAAGAAGGATGGGACACAGAGACTCTGTATTGACTATCGGGCGTTGAATAAGATCAGTGTCTAGAGTAGGTACCCGATCCCACAGATTGATGACCTTCTAAACCAACTGAAGGGGGGAAATATTTCAGCAAGATCAACTTGAAATCAGGATATCACCAGGTACCAATCGAACCCTCCGATGTGTGGAAGACTTCCTTCAAATCCAAGGAGGGCCTTTTCGAATGGTTGGTTATGCCTTTCGGGTTGCCGAATGCTCCTTCAACCTTCATGAGGCTGATGGATGACATCTTTTGGCCATTGAACAACTCATTTGTAGTGGTATACTTGGATGACATCCTGATCTTCAGCTAGAGTTGGGAAGAGCACCTCCACCACATCTGATAGGTTCTCCAAAGACTGCGGCAACACAAGCTATGTGCTAATTTGGAGAAATGCACTTTTGGAATGACCTAGGTTCAGTATCTGGGATACCTTATTGATGAACAGGGGGTGCATGTGGATCCAACCAAGATCCAAGTCATTCGAGATTGGCCAACTCCAACCACTCTGACAGAGCTCTGCAACTTTTTGGGTCTTGCCAATTTCTATCATAGGTTCATGTTGGGATTCTCTCATATCACTTGGCCCTTGAGTCAAGTCACCAAGGGAGGAGTGAAAGAAAAATTCTTTTGGTCTGAATCTCAACAGAAGGCATTCACAGAGTTGAAACATCGCCTCTGCTCTGCACCAGTTCTCACATTACCAGACTTGCAACAACCATTTGAGATCAAGATAGATGCCTCTGACTATGCTATTGGGGCAATCCTTACTCAACAGGGACATCCAGTGGCATATCACAGTGAGACACTTTCAGACACAGTCCAGAATTATCCCACTTAGGACAAAGAGATGTATTCCATTGTGCAGGCTTGCCAAAAATGGAAGCATTACGTTTTGGGGTAGGAAACAGTCATCCACACAAACCACCGGCCCTTGTAGTTCATACAGATGCAAGGGAAGTTTCAGAATGATCACCATCAGAAGTGGTCCACATACCTGAAACAATTCCATTTGAATATCAAGTATAAGTTGGGCAACACCAATAATGTTTCAGATTGCCTCAGCCAACCACCAATCATGGCGTTAACCACTGTGCTCAACTCTTGTGGGAACGAGACTTCTGATTGGCCACTTCTCTACAAAAGTGACCCAGAATTCAGCCACACATACCAAACGCTCTTGGAGGGTCAGCAAGTTCCAGATTTTCACCTCTAGGATGCCCTATTATGCCACCTAAGACACCTTTGTGTTCCTTCAAGCGAGTGTGCCAAGATGATTTGGGAAGCACACTACAGTCGAGCCATTGGGTATTTTGGGGTCGAGAAAATGGTGGCAGTACTGCAGAAGTATTTCTATTGGCCGAATCTTCGACAGGAAGTCAGGAAGTACATTAGATCCTGCACTACCTATGCCATTGCCAAACTAACCATCAAGAAGCAAGGCCTCTATACTCCGCTACCTACCCTTAGTCGACCTTGGGAACCCATCCCCATGGATTACATGTCGAGCCTTCCTTCTACTAAGCATGGAAACGACTGCGTTTTTGTGGTCGTCGACAAATTCTCGAAGATGGCCATTATGGCGGCCTGCAAGAAGAATATCACAACGGAAGCAACTGCTAAACTCTTCTTTGAACAAGTGTGGGTGCACTTTGGGATCCCACAGTCTATCATCTAAAATTGGTACAACAGGTTCCTTAGTACATTTTGGTCTAGTCTCTAGTCGAAGCTGGAAACCAAGCTCACTAAGTCCAAGGCTTTTCATCCCCAAACTGATGGCCAAACAGAGGTCCTCAACAGAATGATCGTACACATTCTACACATGTACAACTCAAAGAATCCACACACATGGGATGAGAGCCTCCCCTATGTCCAGCACAGCTATAACCAGGCTCTCCATAGCTCGAATGGCCATAAAATTTTTAGGTGGGCTTGGGATTCCAGTCACTATGTCCCATTGATGTGGCCATGTCATTTGCAGCTACTCCGGTAGATTCGGCTCATGTTCAGTCCGAAACTGATAAGGCAAACAACTTCCTTGAGCACATCCAACATATCTGCCAACCTGTCCATGACATTTTGGATAAATCAAATGCCAAGTACAAGCAGCGACATGATCAACATCGGGTGCCACACATGTTTTAGGTGGACGACAAAGTCTGGTTGCATTTGCAAAAGGAACACCTTAGCGGAGCCTATCAGAAACTCAGACCACTCTGATATGGTCCTTACACCATTACCAAGGCCGTGGGAGACAATGCATTTGAGCTCACCATTCCCTCATTCCTTGGTCTGCACCCAATGTTCAATGTGGACCACCTTCAACAATACTTCCCACCATTGCTAGACATCAGACATTGCAGAACAACTCACACCTACATAGTTAAATCCAGATTGCAAGGAAAAAGCCATAACTGATCGGATCATGGACACATAGATCAAGAACACTCGATAAGAAAGGATCTAACTATACTGAGTTGTCAAAGTAGGCCAGCTCCTTCACCAGGGCAAGTGGCTCACCAGGGACCAAGTTCAACAGAAGTTACCTCATCTCATGGAGGAGCTGAAGGCAATGGGGACCATTGCTTCCTAAGGGAGAGGAATGATCCAGGTAGATATTAGTGTTCACCTGCCTATTTCACTTAGACCCCCACCATTGTTTCTTTCAATTTTTCAATTTCCTTATTTGTAGCACAATTTACTATTTTTGGTAGTTTTTCGGGTCTTGAACTTCCGGAGCCGTTTTGAGGCCCTAAACAATGTTTTTTGGGAAAATTGGGAGCAACATGGGTCATATATCAATATTTCTCACTTAGAAGTTGTAGTCCTCGGACAAATATTTATAATGAGGTATTTTGCGCATCAAACGAAGATCGTATGCCAAAGTTATGACCTTGAGAAGTTGTTGTACCAATTTACCCAAACGAGGCCCATAGTTTGGCACTTCATCTCCTAGGGTTAGGTTTTTGTATGTTTAGGGTTTTCCATTGTTTCTGGATAATAAATAGGTCTTGGAGACTTACTGTAACACAATTTAGAGGCATGTAGCTGCCACATCTCTTCGAAGAGATAAGCTACCATCGCCCGAGTTAGTCTTATTTCCATTCTGTTTGTAAGCATTTCAGTATTTGATATTAATGAAATGAAGTGTTATTTCTACTGCATCTTTGTATTTATGGTTATCTCTATAATTTGTTGTGTTCTCATTTAAATCCGGATCAGCAATTGTCACGAAACCAACAACGTAATTCAAACAGATCAAATTCACACTACGTCTCAACAATATTGTAATCTCGGTCAGCAAGGGGGATGTGGTCTAAATCCAAAGAGGGGGTGAGCATAGGATTCATCACAGTGGCAGTTTTGGGGGCCATAGTAGTAACGGAATGAAAGTGAGAGAAATTTATAGAGGGAATTTGCAGATGGTCACAATAAATTTCGCGGGAAAAAGCTTGGAGGGAATATCTATGTAAATAGTTGTCGATAGGTGAGAACGCAAAGGGTAGGAGCAATGTAATAGTAGGAAAATGAGAAAGGGATGTGAGGCGTGAGAGAAATGGAGCTTTATAGACTCATAACTGGAGCGGGACCATTGGATAAATGGCTGTTGGGAGCTGCATTTACTCAGGAAATGGGAAGGATGCAACGGGAGGGAGTTGCAACGGAAGTGGCGTAACGATCATCAACATGGCGGCTTAGGATAGGCGGATGGAGGAACAGGGTTGTTGGTGGTAAGTGACAAGAGGAGGGAATACATGGCGGTAGTGGAGTGGTGGTTGAGCAGGGTCGTGGCAGATGAACGTTGGCGGGAATGCGGGAAACAACGGGATGGAGGAAACCACTTTCGGAGGGGGGGATATCTGTTTGTGGTATCTCGGGGGGGGGATTCGAAAAGGCTTAAGGGCCGTCAGATGTGAAAGAAATTGCGATCGTGGGAGGTAAGGTGAGCGGAGTTTAATGCCAATGGTCCCAAAACGTTTGATGTGCACATATCTTTTTACAATAAGGTCGGACTTTGGATAAGTGACAATATTTACAAATAGCTTTTTTTAACAAGAGTTTGATTTTTCCTAAACTAGTCTAACTTAACCAATTAGGGTGCATTTGAGAGTGCAAACCCTATTTATTTTGAAATTTTTAAAGGAATAAGAGTATCCATTCAAATCACTAAACTAATCTATCAACTACATTAATCCAGATTAAGTTGTTGGATTAATTTATTCACCTATTCTACCTATCTAATCTCAGCCAAGATTACACTATTTGGCTAAGTTATTCACTCTAATCTATTTGACATAAATTGAAATTTTCTTGAACATGATTAAACTGTATGTTTCAAACAACAAAATTATTGTGGCATTTTAAACAAGTTGCACACAATTTCATGAATTTATTCACTACAAAATTATTGGACTATTAGTGGCACTTCAACTCGTATCACTTTCATGTTTATTCTTTTTTTGTGGGGTTCTTTTAAGATTTCTTTTTATTTTTTTATTTTTTCTATTTATACCCTCTTTTCATTTTTTATTTTCATTTTTCTATATTTTTTTTGGAAATAATATGAAGGGTGAAATATTATTTACAACATCTCAAACATAAAAATCATAAATAATAATCAAACGATCCTATAAAAAATTATAGGACCCTAACTGAGGCTCCAACTAGGGATGGCACTCTCCTTGTGAGGTGTCAAGAACACCGTAGACTAGTAGCCTAATCCATTGGGCCAATCCTAAATTTGAAAGCTACTCTGTAATAAAATCTCTGTGACTGAAACTCTTAAACTGAAATCAAAACCATTCTGCACACTGAAAACTGAAATCTGAAATACATTGAGCTGAAATCTAAAATGAAATTTGAAACTGAAACTGGATAAGAATGCTTGAAAAAATTCTCAAAACACTGAGATTATTTGCACACTGCTACCTACGTTATAGTACTAAAAATCATGCTGAATCAAATAATATAAAAATTCCAATGAAGCCAATCAAGTAGCTGCTGAAACAAATGGACTTCTTGACTGCTTGTTAGCAAAATCAAAAGGACAACTTGACTTTTTGTCCATAAAATAAAAGCTGTAGAGTGCAATCGAAACTGCTGTTGGATATGTTCATGAAAACATGATTGAACATTTGAGCTGAAAAGAACCTCCATGTAGTTTGCTATAGGATCAGTAAAGGCATGATTAATTAGTTTACCTTGCAGGCCTTCATTGACTGATTGAGCATGGAAGATTTCATCAGTTGTATTCTCAAGGTTAAACCCTGATTCCAACTGTTCAATTTCAACCTTATGTTCAAAAACAAAACTCTCATCCCTCTGCAAATCAAAAGGCGATACAATCTCCTTTTGTTTTGGAGAAGGAAGATTTTCCTAGAATTGTTTAGGATCTCGGAAATTATAGGACCGAATATGAAAATCGAAAAGTTCAATATCCTTCTCGAATATTTCAACAACTAACTCAAGAAAAAAAACTTTAGTTTCAGGAGAAAATTTTCTTGATTTCAAACAATGAAACACGACCATTGAAAAATCTTCATCAATTTGAAAATAAAATTATTTATCCCTGACTTCTTTTAAAACTTCACAAGATAGAGGATTTTCCACATACCTCGTCATCTCATTTAGCAAGAAATCTGATCAACTTGTAGTGGATTTGCCATGAATGCACTAAAGTCTAGATTCTTGACAGTGGAGTCACACTAAAAAATTTGAAGCTATGGATAGTTTGACCATGGAGTCGCCAGGTGAATGATATAATCTTCTTATGTCTAATCGTTGTCCACCATCAGTAATCAGATCTGGAACTTGATATTATTTTCTTAGGAATCTAAAATGTTTAGGTCCCCAGTATGGTCGCCAAAATGTTAGCACTCTGTAATTTTCTGAGGTTACAAAATAAAATCACAAAGGTAACCTCAAACCTACTTTGGAAGCTGGGATCTAGCCCTGCCAACTTCATAGAGGGCTCTCTTTGTAAGATTTAACTTTGTTTATATTAAATATTAGGCTAGTTATGATTGTTATAAGTTTGGTTTCAAATTGATTGGTTGATTAAGTGGCTGAACCTTCCATTGGGCTATGGAGTCTATAGTTTAAAGGGGGTCTGTTTTAGCTTTTAGAAAGGAGTTTCATAGGGCAAGGTAGCTAAACTAACTAGATCCTTTATATTTAAGTGAAATGGAATGGAAGAAAAGATATAAGTTTAATAGAAGTTAAGGATCAATTAAGAATTACCTAACATGATATCAGAAGGAAACATAGAAATTATTTTCAGCTAGAAGGAGAGTATATTTTTCAACAAATTCTGTTTGTCAATTTTTCTGTAAAATAATTCAGATTCAGAAAACACAAGTATGGAAACAAAGTAGTAAAACATTAACAGTGTAAGAAGCACATCACCAGATAATCTAACACATGAATCCTGTGAAGAATGTCCTCTTTATTACTGATCAACCCATCAAATAGAAAATAGTACAATAGCGTTCTGGAATGCAAAAATCCATGCAGTAATCAACCCTTGATACTTCTAAAAGAGAAGTATTTATAAGATATTTACAAAAAATCCTGTCAAAACCGACTAGGATGTATTTAGGAATTCCTAAACTAAATCTATCTAACTTATTACAAAAATTTAGGAAAATTCGAACTGTCTGTAGTGTTGGCACTAAATTAGTGGAATCGCTGACTGTCTGGCCCTTTGAATTCTGTCGTGCTGTTGATGCTGAGCTGTACAATCAAATCCACTTCTTACTCCAGTAATTCACATAATTTATCCCAGTGCTGCTCACTTGGGATAGTTGTCTTTAGTAACTTTCTGTAAACTTCGTTGACCTCAGTGTATTTAGCAAATGTCGGTTTGGAAATGAATATGTGTTTCATTTCATACTGAATGTCCAGGTCATATGATAATGCTTCCAAGAACGCTTTTCCTGTCATGTTGATTCTTCCACCTATAACCTTTGAACTATCTTTGGCCTTGGTAATTAGTTTCTCACTGTAATCAGACCATGTACTGAGCTTATCATTTATTACCAATAAATTAGGAAGTCCCTTTTTGTAGAGAGGCTCCAGATTTTTAAATAATCTCTGTACACCAATGTCCAAAATCTGACACTTTTCTTCAAGCTGCCTCACCAAATTTCTCTTAGTCAACACCTTCTTGTCTTCCAATATTGTTTCCGTTCTATCTCCAATCTCCAGCTCTTCTGATTCTTGTTTGTTTTTAGAGTTGAGGAACTTGATGAGCTCAGTAGTTTCACTGGGTCTGTCACCCAATTGTTTTCTCACTATATAAATTCTCTCTACAAATCCAGCTCTGTAGAAAATCTACTGCAGGTTAACCCGATAATGCAATATAAATCAAAGCAGAATACTATAACCTACTTCTACTATCAATTTGCGAAAGCTTAAAGATCGAGCAAGATCGATCTGAACACATATAACCAGAAGAAGAAGAATCAATGCACAATACACATGAGAATACTTTGGGGAAAGCCTCAGCTAGGAACCCCACTATCTGTATTATCATACAAGGTGTAAATACATAGGAATTATACGAACCCTTAGCTCTCACAACTAGCCATCTCTCAGTACAATCCTCACAGATGCTCACAGGAAATCTTGGCTTCTCTCAAGCCTTCCTCTCTACCCTCCAAGCTCCTATTTCCTTGCACTATTCATAGTGGATGATTCTCACCTCACCAAGTGGAACACTACTCTCACACATTGTCAGAACTGTGCAATCCTCAAGGAATTATTCCTTACTACATGCATGAGTTTTCTTTATAGGAAAACACATGAAACTGATAGTACATTATCCTTGTCTTTAATCTCATCCGGGTCTTTCTTAGAATAGACATGCATGAGTTACTGATGGGGGAATCTTTACTTATCTGGAGTACACTAGTTGAGTGCATGCATGCATCAATTGACTGATAACTCACAATTATTTCCTAAAATAGTTTGGAACTAATTTAACTGGACTTAACTTAGTAAACTGAGTTAACTAATTACAACTCAAATATAACTCAATCTTATCTCCTCAATTTAAGGGATAATTGTTGCATGACTTCAGAAATACTTCTAACTTGAATTTTTCCAACTAATTTATTCAAAATGAATGAATTAATTATTTCCAAGTAGCTGGTAAGACTAAATTCGATTTTAATTCACAATTTTAATTCAAGGACAAATTAAAATTGGAATATTCTTGTTGCCACATTTCAACACTCACTTGTTCAATGGCTTCATTAGACCTTAGATCAATTCATGTTGCTCAAATATAATTTGTATTGAAGGCCAAATATCTATCGTATCTTCATTGATTTGTTTCCAAATATTTTCTTTGACTAGGGCCAAGGTATTACCCTTGGTAGCATCTTTTTCCATCTGCTGCAATATCTGGGACAATGACTAGGATTTGTGTACGTTTGTTAGGAGGGCATTCTCAAATCTTGCTTTTTTCTCTTGTAAGGTCTTCACCTCCTGTCTTAGTTTCTTTATTTCTTCTCCCTATATAGACATGTTCTCTAGTGATTGGGCCAATTTAATTGGATCATGTGCAGTTGAAGAAGGAGGTACTGCAGAAGAGGATGCTCCTAATGTTGTAGTTGTTGTAGGAATACTTGTTTGAAGTAGGGATGCAATTGGTATTGCATCTAGAGGGACCACTACTAGTTGAGAGCTCTTCTACTTCTCTTTGATCATCTTATCCATCCCTGCTTCCATCTCCTTGATTTGTGTGCTCTGCTCCACCAGCAGTTTTAACATTTCTTCTTTCTGTAGCTTTGTCTCTCCTAGCTCCTTTGCTTGGGGATCTTCAGTTGCAAGCAACTTCAATTGCTTCTTCAGGGCTTCTATGTCAACATTCTTCTTCTTGATAATTTCTTCCATGGCCTTTGAATTTCCAGGATCAAAACCCGCTTTAATCACCATTTCCTCCAAATATTTAATTCTGTTGTCTTTAGCAAGAGAGGAAAATTTCTCCAGTTTAAGTTTAGATTGAACATTATTTAATAAAAGCTGTAATTTGGAAGCAGTGAGGGTAGTCTATGTGAAGGTTGAGTAGACCATTTCTCCTGTCTGCCTATGCATGTCCATTTGATCTAAGGGATGAACATATTTTGCCTTAAACTCAAAGGTAGTCTACTTGAACTCAGCTACTGGTTTTGGTTGTGGAACCTACGCCTGTAAGAATGCCATGTATATTCTTTCCTTCTCTATATTGTAGGCTGAGATGAGCCTGTGCTGGATTGAGGAACACTGTTTCCTAAATTAAGCAGAGATGTTGTCATGCATGGCTTCATTCCTCTGTTTAATTACTTTGTATCTTTGGGAAATATCCAACTGCCTTTGTTCCATGGATGACTCTGGTGTGTGAGGTATTGTAGATGGAATCTCTTTAGTAGTCGAGGATGATGGAGAATCATTGGTACTACTATCAAACTTAAAAGTTTGAAGGCCAGAGAGTACAATGGTACCCTGTGTTTCCTCTGGTGGTGGGAAGTCTATCTTAGAGCCCATCTTAACCTTCTTTGTATATATCTTAAATTCTTTGGCTGAGACTTCTGTGACTGAAGTTGAGTCCTCCTCTCTCGGTCTCTTCTCGATCTTTTCTCTGGGTATAAGAGTCTCTGAGGTAGTCCTTGAAAGTACTTGCTCTTTGTCCTCCTGCAATGTGTTCTCTACCCAATTTTGTTGATGCATGTACTTCTCTATTTCTGGTGTTTGGGTATGTACATAGGGAGTTGCCTTCTGTTCCACTCTTAGCTTAGAAATTACCCTGAAGGGGTCATAAGACCATGTAAAGCTAAGGGGGAAATGCATTTGTTTCAGCAGGAGGTCTGCTTCCTCTCCTGCTACTTTGCAGTTACAGATAAAAGGTCCTATCTATGCCTTGATTATGAATTAAGACTTCTTTTTGGTTCCCACAAAATGGATATTGTCTAAGTGGATTATTTGCATGATGTATTCGAAGGAAAATATTCACATTGGAAGGTACTTGGGCAACTTATATGGTGGCAGCTCTGATCCATAAACTCTGATCTCTGTAAATGATTGGTATAAGTACCAATCACCTGTCTTCACTTGTTCACTGAGCTGTAACACTTTGTGAATATATTCATTGATTGTTGGAACCTGTCGGCCACTTAGCAAACAAGTTGCTGGATACACAAACTGATCAATAAATTTTGTAAAACTGAACCCTTGTGATTGTTTTCTGATCATGGAGGTCCAAAAAATATTAGACTAAGGCTCTCCTTGCTGGTCGAGCTTCTATACTGCAAAGGGAAACCTGTCTGTCTGGAAGAAAATGAAGATATACATAATAATTTAAGAATATATGAACATTCGTTCAGTTAAAAATTGAAGGAATTGTTCGTGAAGAACATCATCAAGGAAATTACCATAGTCAAAGGTGACTGATAGCCCTTCCTCTGTAAAAAGAGTGTTTAAAAAGCCTAAAATAGGCTCATCTACCCATTCATCTAGATAGTAACCAAGTAAGCATGACAGACATAGATAATCTGTCTGGTTCTTTGAGGGAATATAGAAGAGGGATAAGGAGGATTCTTCTTGGGGAGTTGAGAATCTTCTGGTAGGAAGACCTCAAAGATTTTGGTGCTCTGACGAAAGGTGAGTTTCTGGTATATCTATTTAAGAATGACGAGGAAAAATGGAGTCAGAGAGTCACTATAGGGGACGTGAAACATTTGGTCTATACTTTCAAAAGCGATGGTAAAAAGGATTTCACCATTGTGGGAGATGATAGCCCTCTTACTTGAAAGGTAAGAGACATGACACTTAAGGAAGAATTCAGGAAAATAGTAAGACTGGGGGAAAATGAACAGGGGGAGTCTAGATTGCCAAAGGCTGATTTCTTGAGACTGGTCAAGGTAATTGTCACAGAACCAGTAGCGTAATTCGAACAAATCGAATTCACATTACGTCTCAGCAATCTTGTAATCTCGGTTTGCAATGGGGATGCGGTCTAAATCCAAAAATGGGGTGAGCAAAGAATTCACCACAGTGGTAGTTTTGGGGGCCATAGTGGTAACATAATGAAAGTGAGAGAAAGTGACAGAGGGAATTTGTAGATGGTCACAATATATTTCATGTTAAAAAGCTTGGAGGGAATATCTATGTAAAAAGTTGTCGATAAGCGAGAACGTAGAGTGCAAGAGCAATGTAACAATAGGAAAATGAGAGAGGAATGTGAGGCGTGGGAGGAATGGAGTTTTATAGAATCATAACTGAAGTAGGAGCGTTGGATAAATGGTTGTTGGGAACTGCATTTACTCAGGAAACAAGAAGGATGCAACAGGAGGTAGTTGTAATGGAACTAGCGTAATGATCGTCGACGTGTCGACTTAGGATAGGAAGATGGAGACACGAGGCCATTGGTGGGAAGTGACAGGAGGAGTGAATACGTGGTGGTAGTGGAGTGGCGGTTGAGTAGGGTCGTGGTAGATGAACGTTGGCGGGAATGCAGGAAATGACGGGATGGAAGAAACCGCTTTCGGGGGAGAGGGGGTAGTTGTTTGTGGTATTTGAGGGGGAGGGGAGGAGGGCGGAGGGTCCAAAATCACAAGGAGAGGACACATAGCACCAGGGAAACCACTTTTCGGACCCCTACCTCACTATTAAAGAGAATCACATCAGGGGGGGGGGTGTCCGAAAAGGCTTAAGGGTCATCGGATGTGAAAGCAATTGCGATCGGGGGAGGTAATGTGAGCGGAGTTTAACACCGGTGGTCCCACAACGTTTGATGTGCGCATATATTTTTACAATAAGGTCAGACTTTGGACAAGTCACAATATTTACAAATAGCTTTTTATAGCAAGAGTTTGATGTTTCCTAAACTAGTCTAACTTAACCAATTAGGGTGCATTTGAGAGTGAAAACCCTGTTTATTTTTCCATTTTAATGGACTAAGAGTATCCATTCAAATCAGTAAACTAATATACCAAATACATTAATCTAGATTAAGTTGTTGGATTAATTTATTCACCTATTCTACCTATCTAATCCCAGCCAAGATTACATTGTTTGGCTAAGTTATTCACTCTAATCTATTTGCCATAAATTTAAATTTGCTTGAACATGATTAATTGTATGTTTCAAACAACAGAAGTACTGTGGAATTTTAAACAAGTTGCACACAATTTCATGAATTTATTCACTACAAAATTATTGAACTATCAGTGGCACTTCAACTGACATCACTTTCACATTTATTCTTTTTTAGGTGGGGTTCTTTTATCATTTCTCTTTCTTTTTCTATTTTTTCTATTTATACCCTCTTTTCATTTTTTATTTTCATTTTCTATCTTTTTTTGGAAATAATTTGAAGGGTGAAATATTAGATACAACATTTCAAACATAATAGTCATCAGTAATAATCAAACGATCCTATAAAAAATTATAGGACCCTAACACCTTCTAAAAGAGTAAAACAACATGAAGTTCAATTGTAGCAGGATGCATCACTTTTGAACATTGTATGAACAAGATGTCGGTGTTAGAGAATGCAGGGATCAAGAAGCAAATGCAATAGCTACTTGACAAAGGGAACATTAGTTATAGTACATCTTTTTGTCATCTTCTTGTGGGTCTTATAATGTTTTGGCTTTGAAGAAGGATGACGCATGGTGGCGAAAGATGGCTTTCCTATCATATAAGCATGGGTTTCCCAAAACAATCCCGCATATGTCAAGTGGTACTACATCAAGTTCTACGTCATCAATAAAATTTGCAGTGATGGCAAATTTAAGTATGCATTTTCTTGTCACTTGAAATTTGGAATTTTCACATACCCAACCCAAAGGAAAAGTTTTAGGATGAGGAATGGTTTCCAAATTTAGTTTCTTGACAATTTCTTCGGAAATAAGGTTTGCTTGTTATCCACTATCAAACAAAGTATCTACTTTTTTATGCTTTATGATGAATCTAACATGGAAAATCTCTATTATTTCTCTTTCATTTTGAGTTTCAATGGGCTTGCTAGAAGAACTAGTACTTGCAACAGAATCCTTACCTTTCAATCCCATGGATATAATTTTTGTTTCATCTCCGGTATTAGATCCTAGATCTTGTTGAGTTGTTACAACAATCCTTTCTTTCTCCTTGTTGTTAAAATTTCTGGGTCTCATCTTAGGATAAAGTTTCCAACAGTGGTCTTCATCATGGCCTTCTTTTGAAAAATGTTTGCATGTGGGTCTTTCTCCCTCCTTATTGAGTGAAGCATTCTTTTATGCTTGCCTTTGAACTTTCCCTTTCCTTTGTCTCCATACTTAAATGAATTCTCACTAGTTTTTTCAGAAACATTCTCCCCTCTTACTTCTAAATGAGTTTCCTATACGCATACTTCATCTAGCCTTGTAGGGTTAAACATGAGAATTGTGTGTCTCAAATAACTATGTAAACATCCAATGTATTTCAGTAGAGTGTCTTGAGAGGATACATCTATACCCAAAATCAAAGCTCTTTTCCTAAATTCTTGAGTATACCTTTGCACACTTTGACCCTTAGCTTGCCTAAAGTTTTTCCAATCCATTATAGCTTTTTGCATGTATGATAATGGATAAAATTGTCTTCTTATTGCAACAACAAAATCAGTCCAATAGGATAAAACCTTACCACTTTTCATCATGTCCTCTTGAGTTTTTGCCTCACACCAAATGAGTGCTGCACTTTCCATTCTAAGAGAAGCAAGCTAAATTTTGGTTGCATCATCCTTGATTCTTTGTATCCTGTAATACACTTCAATCTGATGAACCCAATTATCTAGTTTCACAACGTTTACCTCTCCATCATACATAGGAACAAACTTTGTGTCAAGCTGTAACAAAGGAGTTTTACCATGCCCCTTTGGAGAATGTGGAGGTGTTTATGAAGGGTAGAAGTAGAATAAGGTGAGGATGAAGATGAAGGTGAAGGTGGTGGCTTGTCACCATCCCCTCCATTCCATTTTGGAGGTTTGTATCCATTTCCTCCATTTCCTTTTGGAGGTTTTGAGCTCTCTCCTTGCAACCTTGAGTTCCTCTCCTCATAAAGAAATTTCACCATTTCAGACATTTCAAAGAAAGTTTTTTTGAAATTTCTCTCATCTTCAGACATCCCTTCATGACCTTCTTCATGTGCCATGACTGGTGAAGCTTGAGATATGTGTGGTCTCCTTGAAACAATTTGAGACCTTGGTTCCACAATCTTTCGTTCTCCTCTTCTGAGCTTCAACCTTGTAAGCATCAGAAAACACTTGCAAACAAAATCAAACCTTCAAAATAACCTGGCTCTGATACCAAACTAATCTCAAATGCAAACCTAAAGGTGATAGGAAAATTTGCAAGTAATTTTTTATGTCTTTTAGGCAATGGATCACTTTGTAAAAGCACATAAAATAATGGTTTTAAAACTCAATTAACAACATAAAAACAGATACAAATATACCATATACAGTAACATAAGACAACAAAATGATAAAGGAGCTCAACTCTCTTGGGCTACATATACTGGTCCAGCTTCCAATGTTGGGCCTCTTTCAGTAAGTGCTCAAATTTGTGTTTACATGGATTTACAGTGCTCATAATATAAAAATAATGTCTCCAATGGATTCAAAACAATAACAAATCCTAAGATAGGCACTTGTTGGGGTCAATTTGGCCAAAAACTGAAGAAGTTATTATCTATAGAAGTTTTCTTGCTAACTGC
Source organism: Pinus tabuliformis (assembly GCA_031772625.1). Lineage (NCBI taxonomy): Eukaryota > Viridiplantae > Streptophyta > Pinopsida > Pinales > Pinaceae > Pinus > Pinus tabuliformis. The sequence goes on from CM062819.1 coordinate 518,259,112, forward strand.
TCTACAAAATGTACTCTGTTGCTAACTGTTCTACGAATTCTGTCTTTTCTGGAACCGCTAAGTGACATTTTTGCCCGACACTGGCGAGATTCGTGTCGTTTCGGGTGCAATTTGTTGATTACTTTAATTGCCCAATGACTCCATTGAGCAGAAAAATGGGTCATATGAGCCATATGCCCAAGGGTTGGGGCTAACCACCTTCCCCTGTCAGCATAGGCCACTCAACCTCCACTCCCTTGGTCCTCTCAGCTCCACAGAACCCGGGGCTGGTATCCAAATCCACACACCTGTCACTTTGGATCCCTATTCTTATGCCCACGGTCCCGTGTGAGACCACATGCCCTGGGCCCAAGCTTAATCTTAGTGCTAAACCTTATCACCTTCCGCTGCGGTCTTGTTCCTGTGGTGATTAATGGGACTTGGAGCTAGGGGTTAGCCCTGACCCCTTCTCGAAGCATTGCACCGCCGAAAGTTTAAATAACAGTTTGTTGAAATGACTATTAAGTACCACCCCGTGACCTATTGGTAAGGTGCTTGAATTGTGTGCATGAGGTCCTATGTTCATTCCTCCCTAGTGGAAATTCGTCCTTAACAAAATTTTGCGCAACCCCATGGTGCCACGTGGCAACCTGTGATTGGGCCACATGGTGCCCAACCATTGGGCCAAAAAAATCCACCATAACCAATCAAAAAATGCCAACTCGAACCAATCAGGTGAGGCCACTTGAAAGCCGACCATTAGCCTGTGTGGTGAAGTCAACTTTCCCAATCACCTTGCCTAGTCAGCAGTCCTACACCTAGCCTGCAAAATTTTTACCTGTTCGGGAAAACGATCAGAACGCAATATCAGAAGCATACAATATCGATTTTGAGCGATTCAAGTTGCGTTGGATTCAAGTCGACGAGATATACGCTTTGGCACCGATTTCGAGCACTTTTGAAAAGTTTGAATTTTGAGCACTTTACCAATCCCCTCGATCAATATTATACCACACAATATCCATACATGAATAGCATGGGCTTAATATGCTATTTTTTTTTGCCCTTTTTTAAAAAACTGTGTACAAAGTCTATCGACTATTTTCATACATGGTCTGTTATGATATTGTATGCTTATGTTTAGTTTTTTTTAAAAGCATGTGATACTACATGCATTTTTACATGACAAAGAAACCATTTCTTTTTGCAAAGGCTCAACCTTACCTATGTAAGATCCATTATTTTTGAACTATATATATGAATACATGTAAGTCATATATCAACAATAAACAAATTATGCCTTTTTCCATGAAAAAAATGACATTGAAACATTTTGTTTATGGCATACATTGATATTTTTTAATATTATCAATATTTTTTAAATGTCACTTATTAAGTATCAACAATAAAAAATTCCCTTTTTCCATGAAAAAAAAAGACATTGAGATATTTTGTTTATGGCATACATTGATATTTTTTAATATTATTAATAATTTTTAAATGTCACTTATTAAGTTTATATTAAGAATTGAATAAGTTATACATCCCCTCTTATTACTTTTACTAGGAAGTAATTATTTTTTTTTAGTTTCAATTACTTCTTTTTTTTATTTTTTATTTTTTTTTTATCTTTGGACATAATTTATTTTGGTCAACATTAAAATATTTTTGTTTTTTCATATGTTTCTCTATATACACACACATATAAATAAAGAGGATATTAAAATAAAATAGTTAACATAGATATTTAAATAATTTATGTAAGTTTTATATTGAAATATTGTTATAATGTATAGGAATTATACATTTTTCTCATACTAAAAAATGAATATAAAATTTCTTTTAAATTTTCATTGCTTTATCTTTCTTTAAATTTGATATAAATTATTTAGTTTACAATGAACATCCAAATGCTTTATTTATGTCAAAGAGTGAGAGTGAAATATTTTTACCACATTTTCTTAACATGTTTTATTTATTGTTGAGAGTTAGAGTGGAATATTTTACCACATCTTATTTATACAAAGAAAAACAAATCCAAGATAGTAAAAATGAGATTATTAATGTTTTATTATACTTTTAACTAATGTAACATAACATGTATATTCATTTTGTCTTTTAATTGTAGTGGATATTTTATTTTTATTTTGAAAGGAACACATGTAAAATCAGAGTTGAGAACAAAAGAAATTACACATATACCTTAAATTGTGTAGTAGAAATGGTCTCTGTATACAATGAAAGGTTTGCAACTGCTCCAAATACATATGTTTTTCCTTCATCAAGCTTGCTTCGATCAATCTGTTTTACATCATTGTTAATGAACAAAAATATGAGGTTAGATGTAATATCCCCCTGTAACCTTGGATGAAAATGCATGCAGTTAGAAATTTTTTACACAATTTACCCGCGGGTAACTATCCAAATTACTATTCTAGACTACTCATTAACCATTAGATATAATCTTCATCATTACATAGAGTAACTTTCGTAGAGGAATAGTAAGTTACATAACCATTAACAACCACTGTTGTCACATATTGATATAAACTTTATGATGTAACATTGCATCATTTTCTTGATTCCTTTAACTATATTAGTTAATCACAGACCTGATATTATAAACATTTGCTTATGCAAGGAATCCACAACATAAAAGTATCACAACAAACAACCACATCGTTAGACCCCAATATACCCTAGAAACCTTATAGGGTGAAAACCAATAAACATTTAATTTTATTATTAAATGCTCATGAGGGTGTTCCCCCCTCACGCTTATAATGGAGTCCATCCCTTAACCATTGCCATAAAATATTACAAAGAAATGCCATTTAAATACAAAATATATAGTTAAAAGCTATTACAATCATCATGATATCATTTACCTGCAAATCTCAGTCGTTATATCTTTGTGGCCTATTTGTTTCTTAGTGGACCATCCTACAGTTCACACTCGTCTGCATGGAACATTAATTCTTTACTTGCCACCATGTTGAACATAATCTATCCTTTGCACAAGTCACCATCCTTTCGTGTCATTGCTGTTGTCAATAAGATTTGGTACCGGGATTAGATAAAGTATTAATAAATCAATAATCACTCTTTAAAAATGATCTTTACGCCATAAGATGTTCCATTTGAGATGAACTCCCCTCTATGCCACTGTGTACAATTGTGAGCCCTCAGATCACTTTGTTAGACGATCAAAGTAATACAGTCCATTATATTATTATCATCTCGACTGCCAAACTTCCATGACATGCGTTATCATATCAGCTTCCTTCATAACATAACGATTATAGTGGCTAGATTTATCATTCTTATGTATTTAATGTCATGTTATGTTTTTGAATGGTTATGCGAGGCTCTCGGAGACGGTATCAGCAAAAGCAAGGGTAGGAGTGTTATAAGGGTTTTTGAATGAGATTGTTACATTGTTGCTTTGATCTTTTGTTTTATTGAAAGGGAATGCATTTTATCGTAGGAAACCCATATGTTTTTAAAGTCTGTTATATGTGATTTCTTCGAGCTGCCACATTTTTTTATTTGCATCGCTATAAACCCAATCTATGATTTTTCTGATAGCAATCGCCTTTTTTATTTGCATTGTGGAAAAACCTCGCCATTGCTATTTCATTTCACATCTTTTCACAAAGACAACACCCGATTTGTGTAGAGAAAAAATAAAATCTCTAGTGTGTCCATGTAAAATCATTGTCTGCGTGATCCAATCTGTGCTTACATTGATATAGAGTAGAGGGTTTGATACAAACAAGGGATCCTATTCTGTTTATTTTCTCTACAATTTTGGTATCTCCAAAAATTCCCCAGTTTTCCCAAGCAAGGTTGGCTCTGTGGTTAAAAAATGGAAAACAGTTGTCTGCCCGTCTAATCTAAACCTGGGGAGGATATGCTGGGTCTCAATAAATATTGTTTTAACCAATTTGTGGACGACGTTTGATATTTTCCTCAACTTTTTTGGCATATAAGGAGATCACAGGAAAGCCATATTTAAACTCTGTACTTTGCTTTGTGCCAGAAATGCCAATCATTTTTTCTTGAAGATTATTTGATTTGTCCCTTTGGCATTTATTTTCCATCCACCTCTATTTATTCAAAGACAAAAGCTCACCTAGCTTCAATATATTTATATTTTTGAATTATTATATATTTTTTTGATATTTTATATATAATTTTTCAGGTTGTTAAGTTTTTTGAAAGTATGGTATATTTTTAAGTTTTCAAATATTTTAGTTTTTTTGGAATAGTTCACAACAATACTATTATAAAACTTAAATTTAATAAAAACATAAGGCAACTATTAGTCTTATTTGATGATGTTTTGCTTCATGGGTAGAGTGATGAAGGGAAATTTCTATAAGAAAATTAATGGCCAAATATTTTTATATTTATTTTTGTTTTCAAATATTGAACTTTTAGATAGGGTTAAAATTGTTATGAAAATTTAGATTAGGCTGAAAAAATAGATTAAACTTATGAATAATTGTATAATAAAGAAAAAAAGTGATAAATTGTGTAATTACTCAAAAGTAATGTGGATTTTTTTTCCTTTTAATTTGTTTTTGAAATAGGATTATTATAAATAATAAAACTTTACAAAATGGGCTTATGATTTAAAGGGAATTGATTCATGTTTCCATGTGTATTAATAATTACATAGTGACTTTTTTCATTAAAGATTTGTTAAATGGATTATTATAAACCATAAAAATTTATAAGATGAGTTTATGGTTTAAAAGGAATTTATCCAAGTTTCCAAATGTGTTATTGCCTTTTTAAGTTTTATGGTATTAAGAGAAGAGGGTTTTCTGTTTTTGTTTTTTTTTGGTAATATTGAGTATTCTATTTATTTTATTTTATTTTTATTTTTAAATATTTACCGGTAAGATGTTTCATCTGAGAATAACTCTCCTCTCCTCATGTGCCACTTTTTACTTTCCAATACCCTTGATTTTGATGTTAGACGATGGAATTATTGTTGGTCGCTAGATCAAGCTTACATGTGTTGGGTGGAGGTAAGGTGGGTGGTTTTAAAACCGTTTCACGTTACATGTTTTCGAACCTCAAACTATGGCATGCTCCTCTCTCCCAATGTTAATGATGTCATCTCTCCTCTGCTCGGATGGATCATGGATGCCTTGAAAGTCATCCAATACATTAATGTCCAACATTTTTCTGCCCCACAAGGCAGGAGGGTCATAGAACTTGTCAGTGGTAAGGAAAATGCCATATCTCAAATGGTCAGAACGACTCCTCGAAAAATCTACCTCTTGCTATTTTTCCCTTATTCAACACTATAATTCTAGTCACAGATCTATTGATGCTTTCTTTAGGAACTCTATACTTTATCCCGCGTTACCAGAGTAAAATCTGTTCTTTTCAATTTTGTCGGTACCGGGAGTCATAGTGGCACTCGAAGGTGGGAAATCATATCCATCTCCATTCTCAGGTACATAATCATCACAAGATAAGAAATGTTTTCTTCCTTGTATCAACTAAACCTTCGAAGATTCCACTACAACTGTAGAGTGCACAATTTGGGGTGGATCCATTTTTAGTATTTTCAACACCATGAAGCTTCCGTTTGAATCTTGTTTTAGAAATACCCTTCCCAACAGTGAGATTAATCCTATCAATTTGAAAGATAGCTGCTGTGGGAATTAATGATCGTCAACATTTGCAGTCGAAATATGGCTTGCATCAATCAGATCCAATTTTCGGACCTGGTAAGAAATGGTTAGGCCTTGATACTCCATGGCAAAGGAATACTCGCGAAATTAAAATTGACTAAAATATTTCTTAATTTGTGTAAGATTAATTTATTATTTTACTTATTGTTAGATATATATATATATATATATATATACACATTAAATTTTAATTTTTATACCCTAAAATGTATATAGCTTACCTATAACTTACAAGTCATTGTATTTATATGACAGATGATAATAGAAATGGATTTTTCAACGTAGTTGTTTCAATTTTCCCTTTCAGAAGGAAAAGATCACCTCTGTGTGAAGGGCACCTCTCAAAATGAGCAACATCCTGAAATCAATTTGTGGCCCCATTTTAGAATTAGAAGAGTGTTTCTTGTGTTTACGAGTATCAGAGAAAATATTTGGACACCTATGAATTGGATTCTCATCTCCCTCCATTTCATTCCTTCTTTCCCAAGGCTTCTATAAATAGGTTAGCTTGTGGCTAGGCTTACGGAATAAAAACAAAGATACCACAACACATGAGTGGGGGCGACGTCGAAGGTGTAAAATCAATATTGTTATTAGAGTATCAATTGATACTATATGCCCTACATTAGGATCAATTCTCATGTATAACCACATTTTTGAGGGATTTTGACCAAGTTGCGTCAAACAAGCACACCGAGAGGAGAAGGAACACATAACAACATACCCGAGAGAAGAGGTTACAACTAGAAATATCTCACTAGAAGCGACTGGTTATTATCCACTATTTGTTAAATCTACCTATTTCCCTATGGAGCTCATAAAGGAAATCATTAAGTCCTCCATAGTAGGATTTGCAATTCCACAACTGAACATCAATCAATATCAACTTGATGATATTCTCTACCAGCTGATTCCCATCATACTCTCAAGATTCCTTCACTCGGTCCCATATGATTTATGGTGTTAACTGAATCCTATGGATAGAAGCATGAGGGCTCATTCTATAACTTCCATGAATACCACATGCAATTTTTCTAGGTGGACAAGGTTTCAGTTCTCTAGGTGGAAGTGGGATATAGGTAAAGTGGTGATAAAGGGGTATAAAAGTTTGTTGTTACTTTGAAAGGTCTCTACTTTCACATTTTACTTTGTTCGAGCCAGAAGTATAATGACTCTGATATGTAATATGAATAACTAAAAGTCTTTCTTTCCCATCTGGCTTGTCTGACACCTATATAAGAAGGTAATGTATAAGCATAAATTGTGTGTCCTTGGGATGGGAGTCTGTTCCTCATTCATTTTCTAGGAGTTTTCATCCGCTTCTAGGGAGTGACCAACATTCGATATGAAGGATTCTCTACTCTGAGATGGGACCGCGGGAGGGTTGAATCCACCGCACCATGGAATTGCACTACCCCCACCAACAAGACAAACATGGATTCAACAAGCTATCATAGACCTCACTTCTGTCCCTTCCTTGGCTAACATGAATTTGATATTTTATTTATATAAATAGGTTTTTCTATAAAAAACATTTTACACAGCACACTTTGTGGTAAAACATATCTTAATTTATGTAGGAACTCATATTCAAACAAATAAAAATCAACATGACTATAATATTTTCATGTTCCTTGATGATTATTATCCTATGTGCTCACATGATTTATCAATGTTGTTTCATGCAGGTGGAAGTCTGGATGAGGGAAGGGTATGCCCTAAATATTCTTATGTTTTTTTCTAGTTGACCATGACTGCTACTCTCCTCTATGAGGACATTGGATGGGCTTGGGATTGATGTTCAACAAGAAATAATCAATTGCTTCAATGGATTTTCACTAGATGTATTTCAGGAAGAGGTAAGCAAATGGTTGAATCAAATATAGTGAAGGTCAAACTTAATATTTGTTAGGCTTATGTGGATTAGGGCTAACTATGTCATTTTCTTTGGTCTTTTAGCAAGCCAAAGAAGGAGAAATTGCACCTAAGGAGATCAAAGTTGTGCTGCTACACACTGCAAGCTGTCATATTGCAATATAGCCTAAAGAATGTTCATGGCTGCAAAATATGTATATTATGAAATGATTTCTCAAATTTCTTTGACCCAACTGATGTTCATGGAAATATAAAATTAAGCTACTTATGGGGACGAGAATTGTTCACTGATCTCAATTTGGGAGTTGTAATGAGTAATCATACAAAATCAACAGGAGATCGTTCTATGATTGCTCCAAGTTCTAGACTGAGCATTGCTTCTAATATGTTCCAATTCTGATCATACCTATAAAAATGTCTACTTAGAATTATACATCTCCTTCATCCCCAAAAGCTAGAATTTTGGCATCTAAACATATAAGCTAGGAGTAGATTGGTGTTTTGAGAGTTCCTGACAAGAGACATCCTTATTTTACTTTCCCTATGTATTTTTGGTTTTATTCATATGAGAAATGCAAATAGATGGTGATGTTTTTGTAAACAAGATCTTTGCAAAGAGTTTGGCAGCTACAATCATTTGCTTTCTTAAATGAAACTACCATTTTTTCATTTTAATACTTGATAGAATGTACTTTCTTGTTGGAACGACTCAAAGATAAAAATAATTCACCTTCCTGGAAAGGAACTAAGGAATCAAGTTCCTCTTGTTTAGAGATCCTATACGGGTACACTGTAGATACTGTCTCTAAGTTGTGTTGTTTTTATTAAGGCTTGGATTAAACTAGTTCACTTTCCCCCCTTCAATTTGAGTTCAAAACCTTTTTTTTTCATATTTGGTTTGCATTGAAGGTGAAGGTGGTCAATATTGTTGAGAATCTACTTTCTATTGTTTTCCATATCAAGAAGTGGGTAAACCCATGACTGAATTGTTATTTTGTATTAAAATTATTGTAATAGTATATTAATATTATTTTGGAAAAAGTAATTTTAAACAAATCAAGCAAGTGCATTTTCTGTTATGAGTAGGATATGTAGCATTATGCCTTACAACGTTTCCTTTGCAACATATGGTGCAATTTGTTAGGATATTCTGACACATAGGAAATAGTTAAGTATAACTTGGTATAGTTTATAGTTAGGTAAAGTGTGTTTCTTTACTATGTACTTTTTGTAAGTTACAATTCGACGATCATGATATGTTCTAGACATGAAGTGTTCCGACAGTTCATTCTCTCCTCGGTATTACCGACACTTGATTTGTGGCTTAATATCCAATTGGTCTATGATCTCTATTTAAAGAACATAGAGGGTCATTTGTAAGGTGACCGTTCATGAGAGAAGCTTATGTAAATTTTCTTTATTTTACATTAATAAATTGCCTAAAGTGGCCGCATTGGCTTAGATCGTGGATTGTTTCCCTCTTTGAGGGTTTTAACCACTCCAAGATTACCAGTGTGCCGTTCTGTGATCTGTTTTTGAGCGGTGTCCTTTGGTGTTATATCTAAGGAACTTACCCTGTAAATTCCTGCATGGTATCAGAGCTATTCAAGGGCCGCATCCGTTGGTGATCCCAATTTGAAGCCGATACAATTGCATCTGACTATCTTTTCCTAGTTCTACTATTTTTTATCACTTTCAGGCCGAGAGGTTTGCTCCATTGTGTTAGAAGCATCTGTTCCACTGAGGAACCCCTTTCGTTTCATGCGAAAAGGTTTCCAGTAGCCCTAGCTACGTCAAATTTAAGATCTGGAGGTATACAATGTTTATTTGCAGTGACAGTTATTTATCTCTTTGTATATTTTAGTTTATAGTCCTCTATAATTTTTTTATTACTGGATCTATACCTTTCATTTCTATGTATGCTCTTTGTTCCACGACTCTGTGTGATTTGGGCATAAAAAAAACAGAAAGAAAGGATTTTTTTCATGTGTCTACTCTTTTCCGCTGCGCTTTAGTGTGATCTCAGAAAATGAGAAACATTGAGGAAAATATTTAGTTTCTGGCCAAATCTAACTTTAAGCCGTGCTTGGATTTATTTTGCATGTTCGTTTTGGGTTGTGTGGTTTTTTTGTTTTGTAGGCAAAAAGAGGTTTTTCAAGTAAGCATGCACTCCAAATCTTGAGTGAGCAAAAAAAAAAAAAAAAAAAAAACTGCTCCTTTGTCCTTTCCAAAAATTACTAACCTTTTAAATTAGCTCACTTGGTCCAAAGTTACTTTATGAGAATAAAGGTATTGGGTTCAACTCCTGTTTTTGTTGAGTTACTTTTTCAAGAAGCACATGTAACTTATGTTTTAAAGTTACTTTATGTAAAAGTGTTCTCACCCATTATAAAAAGGGAGTCACTTATAATTCTGAACTCACTTTACCTTTTATTTAAGTTACAATTTAGTGGGTACTTCATAAAGTACCATTGTAAAAATGACTTTCATTTATTTACAAAAGTGGATCACATAAAGTAATCTTTTTTTAAAAGTAAGCTAATTAGATTAAGTTTGGAAACAGGGGGGATCTTTCTTTTAAATATAGCATTATCATTCACTTCCCAACATTCATGTGGTTTGTCGGTATCATCAACAACTTTTCTTCAAAAAGCCATAACTTCTTCATCCGGAAGTCGTTTTCAGAGCTGTTTTTTTAATCGGCCTAATTTTTCGAGATCTTTCCATTGGAACACTTATTTTTAGTATCTTCAACATCAATTTCTTTTAAAATGGAAATTCCAAGCCTAGTTAATCTTGACATCACCAACTACCTCCAATGGTTATCTTACATTGTGGATTTACTTATAAGTAAAGGTATTTATCGAATAACCTTAGGCCAAGAATCTAAACCTAAATATTAAGATAAAATAGCCAAATGGGAAAATAAGAAAGATCAAGCACGTGGGTTGATAGGGATGTATATTTCTCCAGATCTTAGATTCCATATCGCAAAACTTGATACCTCTGATGAAGCAATGAAACAACTCAATAAATATTTTGGAATTAAAAATGAAATTAGAGCCCATCAACTCGAAAATGAGTTGCTTACGTTGGACTGTTGGATTATTGGGCCCTGACCCAGGTTCGGAAGATTTTTTAGCGAAACAAATCCTGTACTACTGGCCCTTTCGACAATAATCCATGGAGCGCAGACTTAAGTCTCACCCGAGGTAGTATGGGAGGGTGATGGAACCAGGTTTCTACACCCTAGGGATGTCTTGACGAGGTTGGGAGGATTCACAACCCAATCTATGCACTTATTTTATTCCATGCAACAGTCTGACCTTCACGAAGATCTGCGAAAGGGTGTCTTAGATCCTTAGTCTTATTACAATGATTATAGATCTGATTTATTCTTTAAGGTATTTAAGCGAACATTTAACAGTTAAACCTAGAGTGCGCAATCGTAAATCTTAAATATATTCATAAAAACCATAACATAAGCATAAACATTCAGATCTGCGATCATATACACAGTACTTCAGAAACACTTATCTTTATTAATCTTCCATTAAGTACAATCCAATTCCACCTTGTGCACACAACTGCAGGGGTCCCTGCACATAGCTGTGGACTCTACCAGGCCTCTGCGCACACAGTTGTAGAGCCTACTCTAATCACTACCACCCACGACTCGGACTTACAGACTTAGAGCACTCTCGCTTTCACAAACCCATACACTTTAGATCTTCCACAAAGCTACTATCAAGAATTGTCATCTAAACCTAGATCCTTGCTCTATTTATACATTTCCATGGTCATGGGCAAGCCGACACATTCTAGATTAATCTCTAATATTTTAGGGCGGACTACCCTTGGACTTAACCCATTACAATTCACGCTCCACACACTTCGCGGAACCTTTACCATACTTTTACCCAAATTGTGGGATTTGAGCCCCAAAACTGTTACGCAGGGGGTCTGCTGCCCAACAGGCCCCTAACACAATCATCGTGCCTTGTCCTAAGGCACTTGGTGGGTGCAGTGATCTTTGCATGGAGGTTATTCAAAAACTTCTGCGCTTCGCTTACTTCTGCAACACATTCTTCTGCCATCTGTTGTACTTATTGTGCGCGAGCCTCTGATACATCATTATCAGCTTCACTTGCTTCTCTGAGTTCGTATCTTGCCTGCATGTGGGCTAGCCTTCCTTCGATGCTGGTGGTGACTGTGAATGCCTCATCAAGCCATGACTGGATGCATTCTTTAAGGACTGCTTCTTTCTGGTGAGCAACGTCGACTTGTGCCTTGAGTGCCTAAGCCTCCCTCATCTTGGCCAAGCGCTGAGTAATGGAAACCGTCTGTGCGGTCCCCTAGACATTATCATAGGATTGCTGCAACTCCCGTGCTTCTGTTTCTACCTACTGCAGCGTTGGTTCTTCCTACAGTGATGTGAGTGTAAGAAGGGATTGGTCCAACAATCTTGTGCAATCCTGTATAGCGCGCTCCATTACTGCCAATCCTTCTTGAATGGCATAGCGGCGCTGCTCTCTCACTTCCGGTGGTGTAGGGGGCTGCACTTTTAGTCTTAGCTCTGCGATCTGAAAGTTCAATTCCCATTGAATTTTGGCAGCCTCCTCCTGAGCCTTACAGAATCCTGTGGCTATATGATGAATCTTTTCGGTTGCTGGGAGTTTTGTTGGCACAGCCAGCTCTGGTACACTACTGCAAACCTCTGCCATGGCCTGTTCCAATTCTTGGTTGCGTGCGACCAAGTCATCACGCTGGAGACTGATCTGGTCCAGATTTCCCTTTTTCTCTATCAAAATCTGGAGGGTGCGGCTTTCCCTGGCGCGGATCTCAGCGGTTACCCCATCCTGCAGCTGGTATAGGGTTTCTCTAGGAAGGGCGAACAAATTCAACCCCCAACTTCTCACATTACCTTCGGCTTTTGCTATGATGGTGCCTGCTGGTAATCCTAAGGTGTTCACTATGTGGGAGCGCACCATCTATTCTGCTGCAGATGCAGTGTCTACTAGGTTCGGTATCATCCCCCCTGGGGGTCACACTTGTAATGCCTGCAGCTGCACTCTGAGCACCCCCAACACAGTCGTTTGCTCTGTCATCAATTCCTCTAGAGCACTCTTAGTGATATCCCGTACTGGTTCTCTGTGGGCAAGAAGATCTCCCTCCAAAGTCCTTGTTGTCTTTGTCATTTTGCGTGTTGGTGGTTGCTCCTAGACATGCGGTCTCTTAAGTTGAGTCGACGTTGTGGTCAGGTTCGTGTGTTCCTGTGTCTCCACTTCCCCCTGTATGTCCTGCTCCAGGGGTATTTCCTCCACAATCTCTTCAGCGGCCATCGTGATAGTTTCTGCTGTGGCCTCAGTCTCCTCCCATTGCGTGGGTGTTTCCTTTTCATGGCACGTTCTTTCCGCCAATTGTGTAATGCGTAGCTTGAGTTATTTCTTTTGCTGCTGAGCCGCAAGTTTTTCGAATTCGGCTAAGTCTGGAGCGCGCCATTCTGGAGGCCATGCCACCATTGCCTCAAATATTGCATCGTTCGTTGCAATGAACAGAAGCTTTACCCATGCTCGAGTAGGATCCTTTTGTGCCCGAATATACAGATTATGCATATCCGCCTTGAACTCAGCCGTACTTTGCAACCGGTTGTATACTGTCAGGGATAACCACAACCTGTGGTTGATCCATGTCCGTATACTTGCCTCCATGAATATCCAAAACACCTTGATCTCATGAATCCTCGTGGCATCTTTCGTAGCCCAGAGCAAATTATACCACACGGCTTCAGGTAGGTCTTTCTCAATGTCAGGAAACTGGCTGCCTTTCGGTAGCTCTCCTGCAACTAGTAAGATTGTTAGGAGAAACCATGCGTAATGGAAAGTCTTACCTTGCTCCTGGGCTTCTCAACAATTCATCAGAAATTCATCACAAAGAAACTGCGCCTAGTTGAACTGAACTCCCTCTGCGCATTGTTCTGCGAGCGCAATGACAGAGGCTGGCACCTCGTCTGCGCGGCATTTCCTCATGAGCTTACCAGCCAGCAACTGGGTGGTGAGGCGCACCCCTCGGTCTTTGATGCTTGCTATTACATACCCTCGCTTTTGCTTTTCCAGCTTGTATTTAACCTTCATGGCTTCGGTGAGGCCCGCGTCGCTACTCGTTCTGGCGATGTCTGCAGGGTTGTTTCCTTTAGTAGGCAGCTGGGAGATTCGGTTTATGAGATCGGCTGTGATGGGAATCGGTTCCTCCAGCCAGAGATACCCATCATGTATGAGACATAGTAACTGTCAGATAACAAAAATTGTGATGGTCGTGCGGTGATAGTGGGGTATCCACCTTAGATTGAGTAATCCCGTCTTCGCCACACCCCGTAACCACTTTTGTTGTAGTAATTTCTCCTCAGCCAACTGGGGGAACTTCTCACTGTCTGTGAGATCCCAATCTTCGAACTTGATATTCGGTATCCGACCTAGCGGCAGACCTTCAAACCTTATTTCATCTGGAAGAAGTGGGGTTTGGAGCGTACTCTTCGTGGCCTCCAGGTCCTTCGGAATCTTGGTCGTTCCTTTCCATGGAGAGATATATGGTGGTAGCATTATCGCCGAAGGCACTTGGGGAACATTTTCCTCTTCCTCATCTTGGGCTTCAATCTGAGCTATCAGGTCTTGGAGATCTTCCTCGTCCTCCTCGAGTTTAGTAGTGATTGTCTTACCCTTTTCTACCATTGACAATTTACTGAGTTGCGATGATGCCTGGACTAACCCCAGCGCTTGTTTATTTTTCCAAGGTGGTAGCGTACATGGGGACTTTGGAATATCTGGGGCAACGGCCTCCTTTTCTGGCTCTTCCTGGGTTATATAGGGTTCTTCCATGAACCTTGCGCTGGTTCTAGACATGATTTTTATCCTGGATTCACTCGGGCACATATACATGGGCGGCTAGTTAGGGTTTTTATAGGACTGTGTGAATTCAAATTCGACCCTTCCCTCCACTTCTGAGTCATTAACATCTTCCTGGCGGCAGATCTTTTCGTATCTAACTCGGAATGCTTGTCTTAATGGCCCGCCGCCCGCTCCTCTTGGTCATAAATCAAATTTCTTGTCATGAATAGTACTGTCAACGGTCACCTCCCAACCCTTCCACGTGGCAGTGTAACCCATTATTCTCAATTACAATCTGGACGACAGACTGGTCCTGTCCGAAACATCCTTTCCACACAGCTTTCGTGCAAACTTGTTTATAGTCCCGCGCCTTCTTTCAACTACTTGAAGCACTGAGACTGGGCCTCCTACAGATAGTCAGGTGGTCGCACCCCCTGTGCAAGGCTTCCACTTCCCTGCTAGCCCAGGCTGCGGGCACCCTTCACGTACCTTTGCATCTAGTAGCGCATTGCGTTTTGTGCTCCCTTGTTCAGTAGGGTGCGGTCGCAACCATGATAGCAGGGTCGTAGCTTGTTCTAGTATCGTAGGAGAGCCAGCCAGGTTTGGTCCCCTTATTCTCAGATTCGCGCAGCCCGTTTGTGCGACTCCACTTTTTATTTTGCTAATTTCTTCGTCCAACCTCGCACTTTTCCTCCTCATCCTTGCCCATTCTTCATCAAGTTTGCAAAGTCTCAAGCTGTCGCACTGAATAGCTTCATGCAATTGTTGAATTCCTTCGCCCAGGTTAGTCCGAACTACAGGGGCAGTGCACAGGGAAATTCTTTCCACCTTCCTAGTTTCATCCGATCTGAGTGCGGATAGGGTCATCTTCACATGCCTCATTTTGTTTATGGTCCTATATGCCCACCGAACCCTTGGTACACGCAAATTTAGTTGCGCAGCATACGACTGCATTCCTCATCGTAGGTAGGTGCCCAAACCACTCCAACCTGGCTGTCCAGGCCGCGTTCGATGCTGAGAGCCTCTGATCCATACATGCAACTGCTTTCTACGTTCATGCCTATTCCACCTAATCTTCCTAGGTGTATTCCACCCTTGTGTAGTTGTTGTGCGCAACACCTCTTTTTGTGCACCAGGCCGCTTCTGCTCCATAACTGTAGTTCCCCAGTGGTTTATGAATTCCTCCCCATTGGTTGCATCGTCACTTGCTGGTAGTGTCCTTACTTCGCTTGTCATGTGCCATAGTGATCTGATCATCATATTACAATTTAGCGTCGTTACCTCATGCAATCGGTTCTGCCAGCGCTCTACTTCTTCATCGGAATCCAACATGCAGGAACTGTTGCGTTCCCATGAGAGTCTTTCATCTACTGTTGGATTCACCTAGTCCTAGTCTTGCGCCGTTATCTGGTAAATGCAGTCTAGTTCATCATCACTGTCCTCATCGTGCACAGGTTCAGTGTAGCACGCTCCTTCGGCTGGATCTAGCGGCACAATTACACGTAGCAACTTTTTCTCGAAAATCATTTTTCGCTTCTTCAGGTTGATGACTCCATTCATGTCTGTAGCCCAATCTATCCCTAATAATGCGGGGTAAGGGTTACTGTCATCCACAATCTCTATTACCTCGAAATCTATCTATGTACTTGCGCCATCAATATCCACAGTTACCCCTTGTAGTCTTCCCATGGGCACAATATTTTGTTGATTCGCCATCCTTAATTGAATAGGAGACCACTGTAATGCGGGTCGACCCATCCGTTCCCAAGTCTATTTTGGTAGCACATTCGCATCCGAACCTAGGTCAAGAACTACCTGATCCATCTCATATTCACCAATTTGCATTGTCAGCCGCATTTCCCTTCCTGTACGCAAAGTATGCTTTCCCATATTTCAGATTACGCGCAGTTCTCCTGGTCCTGCACACCTAGTGATCAACTCTTGAAGTCCTTGAACTGCCTCATTGTCCCATAGCAACTTCATGCAAGTCTCTAAAAAGGTAGTAATCATAGACAGATCCACTCCCGGTTCTGATTGCTTCTTACTACCTGAGGTAGAGACCTCCACGAAGCTCTTCGTAGCTTCCATATCTATTTCCTTCGCGTGTCCCGAGTCAAGTTCAGGTGCCTTTGTAGGGGTCTTGCGGACCCATACGTCGTCCCCAGGTTGCTTTTCCTTATCCTCCTCTGTATTCACGCCACTTCTAAGCACCATATTCACATTGGGGTCTCCTTCGCGTGGTTTCGACCTCATCATCTGGACATTTTGAGTTGGAGCAGGTTGTAGTACCCCCTTCTCACGCATCTGTGCGATCAGTGTTGGGAAATCTACAGCTTCATGATCAAACTGATAATAGTACAGGCAACTTATTCTAGTTGGATTCGTACAGTCGCACGCGTAGTGCTCAGGTCCTCCACAGTTGTAGCAAATTAACTGTCTGCGCCCTCGTCCTGGTCCCATCCCTCCTCATCCTCGACCTTGCCCTTGGAAGCCACCCCGCGCTATTGCTGCAGCTAGGTCGGGGCCTCGCATTTCCATCTGCATTCGATAGGCTGGAGTCCTATCCATCATTAGTTCATAGCTTCGACATGTCCACTCATCGTGACCCACTGATCTACAAAAATTACAGTACAGCTGCTGTGGAGTCTGGGTATATTTCTGCAACAGGTGATAGTTGTTCGTCGCATGCTTCCCTCCTACCTGACAAATCGCGCACCAGAGAGCAGTAGACGCATTCAGACCTACCTGCACTTCTGGTCTCAATGGCATCAGTCCCCCTCCTGCCAAATAGTTCACGAATACAGGGCAGTGATCCTTATCATGCCCCTGGCCCTTACACTTTATACACCACACTTCTTCATGCGCCTCTGATTGGGGTGCCCTATCCTTCTTCAAACTCTACATCTCTAGGCATAGGTTTTGTAATTACGCATGGATATGTTGGACTCCAAACCCAAGATCTTGTATTAGTGTTTCATGCAACCTCATCGCTATCTCTAATGCTTCAGCCTAGGTCGAGATCTTTTGTTGTGATAGCACCGTCCTTAGGTGTGGTGTCAGGGATGGCACAAACCAGGCACAGTGTTGCGCATCTAACGGCATCATATTAGCTTCACGAATCATACTTTTGAGGCGTTGATCTAGATCCCACGATGTCTCACCTGGAAGCATCGCAATTTCCTTAAATCCGATGATTGACTAAGTTTCTAATTTTGGTCGACTAAACTCTTTGTTCAATGCATCATGGATCTCCATTATTCCAGCATTCGGATGATCACTAGACTGCTTCATATACCACGTCAATGCGCGATCCTGCAGCGTGCTCACCAAGGTAAAATTTTTAATGTTATCATCCGTAACGCCTTGGGCTTCCCATACTGCCTTTACCACAAACCAGAACTGATCTAGTTCCTCATTTCCTACACCTCTAAACATGGGAAACTTGATCGCACTCGCCATTCCAACCCTTGGAGGTGGTGGAGGTGGGGTAGGTGGAGATGGGGTGGATGGAGATGAAGAAGGCGATGGTGTGGATGGGGGCAGTAGCTATGGAATGTGCTGCTTTATCAACCAGACTACACTTCTCAGAGAAAACCCAACAAGCTCCTCCTCGCTTTCCTGTGAAAGTGAAATTAGGGGATTGTTCTCTAATCCTTCGATCCCTTGGTAGCCTCTTCCACTCCGCGTTACCCCAGACATCAATGGATTCACATAACCCGTTTTTCACATAACAACATTTTAATCCAGGTATTCAACGATTTGATGTACTTACCTCGCGGTCCTTTGAGAAAATGCCTTTCGGCTTCGCTGTAGCTGACAGTTGTGTCTATCGCGAATTCAGTGATAAACCCTCCTATTATCCAATCCAACCAATGATCTACGACCCGCGTGATCTTATCTTCAGATGCCTCTAGCCTGCGTACTAACTTTGGAGTCCACACTATCGGCTGATCAAGCTTACACCTTCTTGTGCTGTCTGCTAGCCTCGCGATCCACTCATACAGTTCTAACGTGAAGGACGCGAAGAAGATCTCATGGATTTCTGTGTATATGTAGCGATCCAACCACCTCTTATCAAATATATGTGGGGTTTTGTTCTCCTGCACCACGAACTCGTGAAGCTCCTGATCCAACCACTCTTCAATCTCTTTTTTCATAGGGTTCCAGTGTTTCAACATCAGACATCCCTTTAGGCAGATCTCAGTCCTGGAAATGAAACCATTTGTTGGATTATTGGGCCCTGACCCAGGTTCGGAAGGGTTTTTAGCTAAAAAAATTGCATACTATCGACCCTTTCGGCAACAATCCGTGGAGCGTGGACTGAAGTCTCACTCGAGGTAGTATAGGAGGGTGCTGGAACTAGGTTTCCACACCCTAGGGATGTCTTGATGAGGTCAAGAAGATTCACAACCCAATCTACGCACTTATGCTATTCCGTGCAGCAGTCTGGCCTTCGCGAAGATCCGCGAAAGGGTGTCTTAGATCCTTAGTCTTATTATAATTATTATAGATCTGATTTATTCTTTAAGGTCTTTAAGCGAACATTTAACAGTTAAACCTAGAGCGCACAATCGTAAATCTTAAATATATTCATAAAAACCATAACATAAGCATAAACATTCAGATCTATGATCAGATACACAGTACTTCAGAAACACTTATCTTTATTAATCTTTCATTCAGTACAATCCAATTCCACCCTGTGCACACAGCTGCAAGGGTCTGCGCACACAGCTGTGGACTCTACCAGGCCTCTGTGCACACAACTGCAGAGCCTACTCTAACCACTACCACCCACGACTCAAACTTACAGACTCAGAGCACTCTCGCTTTCACAAACCCATACAATTTAGATCTTCCACAAAGGTACTATCAAGAACTGCCGTCTAAACCTATGTCCTTGCTCTATTTATACATTTCCATGGTCCATGGACCATGGGCAAGCCGACACATTCTAGATTAATATCTAATATTTTAGGGCAGACTACCCTTGGACTTAACCCATTAAAATTCGTGGTGCGCACACTTCGCAGAACATTTACCATACTTTTACGTAAAATTGCAGGCTTTGAGCCCCAAAACCGTTACGTGGGGGGTCCGCTACCCAACATGGACCCTACTAATTTTTCTTCCATTGAATATTTTTTGTCCAAGTTCAGGACCCTTAGACTTCTCTTGGAAGGTGTTAAGGTTAAGAAAGAAGATGGTAGCCTTATCTATTCCATTCTTACTAAGTTATGACCAGCCTACTCTGTGTTTGTTTCCACCTTCTATTTTATTAGAGAAGCCTTTATTTCTCAAGGAAAAGCCTACAAGTCCCCCTATTTTGATGCCTTTTGTGATTCTTTAATAAGAGAACAAGAAAAACTCTTACATCTTGGTCTTTTTAATACTACAAACTCTTCTAAGAAAGCCTTAGCAACCCAATAACAACAAAATTCAAAGAATCGTATGAAGCAACATCCTAAAAATAATGGTCCTAAACCAAACAAGGGTCCTAAGCAATTTCAGTCTCAAAATGAAAAATCAATTCAACAAAATTATAAGGCAAATAAAAACAAAGGGAAGAACACTGATAAACATTGCAACTTTTGTAATCATAATGGCCACTTAGAATCCAAATGATTTAAGAAGATGGAAGCCTTGGAAGCAGCAATGAAGAAGCATAACATCCATTTGGAGCACACTTCAACTTCATCTTCATCTTCAGGAATAACACTTTATGCATGTGGTTATCAAGCATCTCGGTCTGGTTATGCACTAAATGTATCTTCTTCTTCTCATTCTCATGAGTGACTCATTGATTCTGGAGCTTCTTATCACATGGCCAAAAACAAAGCCATGTTTTCTTCTTTAAATGATTGTAACACTGATCCAGGTGGATGTTGGTGGCCACCCACCTATCCCATTTGGACCCCCACAAATGTCTCTTTCAGCTTTTTCAGTTTCCTAAATTGTAGCACAGTTTACTATTTTTAGTAGTTTTTCGGGTCCTGAACTTCCGGAACCGTTTTGAGGCCCTAAACGACGTTTTTTTGGGAATCTAGGGCAACATGGGTCCATGGACCGATGTTGCCTCCCAAAGTTGTAGTGCTCGGATATATCTTTCTAACGAGCTATTGTACGCATCAAACGGAGATCGTATGCCAAAGTTATGTCCCCAAGAAATTGATGTACCAATTTACCCAAACGGGGCCCACAATTTGGCGTTTCATCTTAGATTTCAGAATGTTAAGGGTTTTCCATTGTTTATCAACAATAAATAGGCCTTCGAGCCTCATTATAACACAGTTCGGAACAGTTGAGAGGCATGTAGCCACCACAGCTCTTCTCAGAGATAAGCTACCATCACCCTAGCTGGTTTATTTCCATTTCTGGTTGTAAGCATATTTCAGTATTTCCCATTAATGAAATGAAGTATTATTTCCGTTGCATCTTTGTGTATATGGTTATCTTTGTAATTTGTTGTGTTCCTATTTAAATCCGGATCAGTGGTATCAGAGAAGTCTGTTTTTTCTCTGTTTTTCTTTGCATGTCCCCAACGAGGTTGGGATATAAGGAGTTAGGGCTTGAACTGGTCGAACCTTTGCAAGACCAGCCTCGCAAATCCCGACGACCTCCCATGGCGGATGAGAAGAAAGACGAGGGGGCAGGAGATCCTATCAAAATCTTGCTCGAAGAAGCGCTCAAGCGGCAAAGGAACGCGATGATGGATAACTTTGCGCAGATTCTTCAGCGGCTACCCAGAAGCGACGCATCGGCTTCCAACAGCGACTCTAGAAATGCCATGCCCTTAAAGGTACAAGTTAATTTTGAAATCCCCATATTCGAGGGTCAAATAGAGGCAGATGCCGTAGATAAATGGTTAAATCTGCTAGATGGGTATTTTTCTGTTCATGAATTTTCAAATCGGGAAAAGATTGTTTTCGCTCTTCTCAAAGCAACCCCCCACGTCAAGGACTGGTGGGAAACCTACTGCGAGCGGAAGGATGAAAGTACAGACTCACTATTTTCAGCCGCACCCACTTGGAATGACTTCTGGGATGCCATCAAGGAGCAGTACTACCCTGTCGGAAGCTATGAGGACAAATACATCAAATGGACCACACTGCGGCAGGGACGAGACCAAGATGTGCCGGAGTTCACAAACATTTTTCATACCCTTCGCACACAGTTGGGTATCAAATATTCTGAGCTGCATCTGGTACTCAAATACCGCAGCTGCCTACACAGATACATCCAAGAAGAGATGGGGTTCTTGAACATCTCCTCACTCGGCACAGCATACCTATATGCTGTCAAAATCGAGCAAAAGTTCAAATAGAAGAAGCGAGACTTTGGATCTGCAAATCCGAAGTCCAAAGGACAAAGCCAAGGCGGGGTGACCCAAGACAACCCGTCGAAGCCGCAAGAAAAGAACAACACCACGAAGCCGAAGAAGGACACAGGAAAGTGGTGTGAGTTCTACAAGAGTCCCACTCATAACACAAGTGAGTGTCGGACCAAGCAGTAACTGGTGGCTGAGTTGAAGGCTTCCGAATCAGATGCATGTTCTGACCCTGAGCCAGAACCCGACAAGGGGAATGGCAAAGGGAAATAGATCATTGATGTGGATCCCAGTGCCACTGTTGCCACCGCCAAGATCTAGAAGAATGAACCTGAAGAACCAGAGGAGGGGGAACGTCTTTTCCACTCACAGATGTGGGTGAAGGGTTTGCCGCTGCAATTCATTGTCGACAGTGGCAGCCAAAAGAACCTTATTTCAGTAGAGTCATGAAGCAGTTGGGCCTACCGACTACACCACACCTGCAGTCGTACAGTATCGGGTGGCTTCACGAAGGACGAGATCTGAAAGTTCGCCAGCAGTGCCGTCTTCCCTACAGCATCAAGCCCTTCACAGACGAGGTATTGTGTGATGTTACACCTCTGGATGTTTGTGATGTATTATTAGGCCAACCATACTTGTGGAGGCGACATGCTGTGTATGAGTCCAGGCCTCGTGCTGTCATTATTTCTTTGAATAATTCATTATACAGGATACCGAAGGTAGCCCCACCTACCGCCACATCTTTTATCACTACCAAGAAAGGCAGCAAGCTCATATCACAGACCAGGAAATTCATCTGTTTGGTTCACTCTCAAAGTAAGGGGAAGATCGTTGCTACATCCATGACCCCTGCAAAGGGTTCCTCCACGCAGCAGCAACAGCAAAGGGATACGGTCATGAAAAAACACAGGAAAAACTTCTCCTCACCCACACGGGTACCACACAAGTTTCAGGTGGACAACAAAGTCTGGTTGCATCGACAGAAAGAACGCCTTACCAGAACCCACCAGAAGCTCAGACCACTCCAACATGGTCCTTACAGCAGTACCAAGGCTATGGGGAACAATGCTTTGGAGCACATCATTCCTCCATTCCTTCGCCTGCACCAAATGTTCAATGTGGACCATCATCGACCATGCTTCCCACCATCACTGAACACATCAGAGATTGCAGGACAAGTTCAGTGGATGGAGGAACTCAACGCAATGGGGACCATTGCTTCCTAAGGGGGGAGGAATGATTTAGGTGGATGTTGGTGGCCACCCACCTATCCCATTTGGACCCCCACAACTGTCTCTTTCAGCTTTTTTAGTTTCCTAAATTGTAGCACAATTTACTATTTTTAGCAGTTTTTCGGGTCCTGAACTTCTGGAGCCGTTTTGAGGCCCTAAACGACGTTTTTTTGGGAATCTAGGGATCGGATAGATCTTTCTAACGAGCTATTGTATGCGTCAAATGGAGATCGTATGCCAAAGTTATGACCCCGGGAAATTGATGTACCAATTTACCCAAACGGGGCCCACAATTTGGCGTTTCATCTTCTAGGGTTAGATTTCGGAATGTTAAGGGTTTTCCATTGTTTATCAACAATAAATAGGCCTTCGAGCCTCATGGTAACATAGTTTGGAACAATTCATAGGCATGTAGCCACCACATCTCTTCTCAGAGATAAGCTACCATCGCCCTAGCTGGTTTATTTCCATTTCTGGTTGTAAGCATATTTCAGTATTTCCCATTAATGAAATGAAGTATTATTTCCGCTGCATCTTTGTGTATATGGTTATCTCTGTAATTTGTTGCGTTCCTGTTTAAATCCGGATCAAACACCAAAAATATATACGTCGGTGATGATAGATCTCTTAGTGTTGTAGGGACTGGAACTATTCATCTAGACAATGGTCAATTTAATGATGTATTATGTGTTCCTACCTTATCCTGCAACCTTGTATCTGTATATCAGATAACTCATTCAGGTGAAGGTAAAATTATTGAATTTTCACCTCATGATGTTGTAATTAAGGACCGAAGAGATCCTAGATAGATTTTAGCTACTGGCATTGCTAATGGTTCTACAAGGTTGTATAAGTTTAAGAACTTTGGGTCATCAACTCTTCCCTCGGTATTTGTTGCTCATAATGATGAAGTGAGCAAACTTTGGCATGATCGATTTGGTCACTTAAACTATCACTCCCTCCAAAATCTATGTAAATAAAATATGGTGACATGTCTTCCTATGGTATCTTGCAGAGATGGTGTTTGTTACGAATGTGTACTTAGAAAACATCAACGAGATAGTTTTGAAAAACATGCCTCTTGGCATGCCTCAACCCGTTTACAACTTGTGCATAGTGATTTATGTGGTCCACTTCAGTTGTTTCTTTCTCTAGCTACAAGTATTTATTAACTTTCATTGATGATTTCTCAAGACGAACTTGGGTATACTTCTTAAAAATCAAGAGTGAAGTCTTTAACATGTTCTTGGCCTTTAAGGCCTTTGTTGAGAAACAATCTGGACATTAAATTCTTAAGCTAAGATCTGATAATGGTGGAGAATATGTTAACAACAAATTCATCAACTTTTGCACTAAGCATGGAATTCAATTGCAGCATACTGTTCCATATACTCCACAGCAAAATGGTGTAGGTAAAAGGAAGAATTGCACCTTAAAATAAATGGCTAATTGTATGCTTCATTATAAAGGACTTAGTCTTAAATTTTGGGCATAAGCAATTAACCGTGCAAATTACATAGTAAATCACACTCCTACTAAGGTTTTAAAGAATATCACTCTAGAAGAAGCATGGAGCTCAATTAAACCAGATGTAAGTAACTTTCATGTTTGGAAGTGAAGCATGAGCCCATATTCCAGATGAGAAACATAAAGCCTTAGAACCTAAGAGTGAAAAATGTATTTTTGTTGGATATTTTGAAGATGTCAAAGGATATAGACTTCTTCAACCTAAATCCAAAAATGTTATAATTATAAGAGATGTAAAATTTGCTGAAAATATATCGGCCTACGAGCCTAGTTCAGTGGACGTGCCACCTCTCTCTATCCCTTCTACTTCTGAAAATATTTCTTCTTCAGATGATGAAAACGAGAATGACAATCCTCCCCCACCTTCTCGGGGTCCTCCTTTAGCTCCTCAACTTCCAAAATGGGTCCGTGTTACTCGGGATGTAGTAGGTGCTCTTGCAAGTGATCCTACAGATCATCATTGTACATGTTCTCAGTTTGATAGAGCCTCTTCTTTACTCACTCAAGATTTGACGAATTATGATCTTGACACCTTTGCAGAAGCTTCAGGCCATCCAGATTGGGACGCAACTATGAATGAATAATATTGTTCACTTAGAAGATTTTTCAGCGAAAATCACATCATAATTAATTTGTCGACGCATTTCGAACCAACAAGTGTGGTTCATCGTCGGGACAAGTTGAAGAACCAGATCATGGTTGCAAGATAAATAAGGAAATCATAACATCCAACGGCTATATTTGACTAGGAATGACTACATTTGACCAGAAAACGACTATTTTAGAATGGGTAACAGGAGAATAGGAAAGGGACACATAAATCGTTAATTAATTAATTAGTTTGTTTTATTATATTTTAATCTCCAAAAACTATAATAAATATTATTATTATAAGAAATAATCAATGATTAATAACTAGAAAACTTAATTAGTCGGTTAGTTCTATGACTTAATTCTAGTTCCAATACATTTAATTATATTAAATATGTATCATTTTTTATTTAAATAAAAGCCAATGAAGAAATATGGTAAACTACCACTCTTTTCATTTTCAATTACTAATTATATTTATTTTATTTTTATATATTTAGCCAAGGTTATATCGGGAATGGTTGGTTTATTTTCTTAGAATTATTTAATCTATGGTTAGGTATGAAATATTTAATTTATTTAAATATTATGTTAAAAAAAATAATAATAAATAAATTTATTTCCTTAGACCCATTAAAAACATCTAATTCTTAATTTTTCATTAGGATAAAATAAAATAGAATAAATTAATTAATAAAAATCAAAGAGAAGCAAAGGAATAAAATGGAAAACAAACCAGAGGAGAAGGGGGAGAGGGACCAGAGAATTATGGTAAACTATAACTCTTTTCATTTTCAATTATTAATTATATTTATTTTATTTTTATATGTTTAACCAAGGTTATATCGGGAATGGTTGGTTTATTTTATTAGAATTATTTTATCTATGATTAGGTATGAAATATTTTAATTTATTTAAATATTATGTTAAATAATTAAGGCTTAAAAAAAAATAAAAAATAAAAATTTCCTTAGACCCATTAAAAACATCTAATTATTAATTTTTCGTTAGGATAAAATAGAATAGAATAAATTAATGAATAAAAATCAAAGAGAAGCAAATGAATAAAATGGAAAACAAACCAGAGGAGAAGGGGGGGAGGGATTAGAAAAAAACCACAATGCAAAGAACACCAAAGGGGGCAGGGGTAGAGGGGAAGGAGGTAGGGCTAGGACGAAAGGGCAGGGATCCAACAGCTGCTAATTTTCTAGCCATCATCCCTATTGAGATTATTCGGCCTTTTTTCAATTTCGAAGGCCTCCCTAAACTTCCGGTGATGAAAATTCGCAATCCTAGCAATAACACTGGCCTCCTCAATACATATGTGATGTTTAGTCTTATCCGCATGTTCTGCCAGGGTGGAAGACTGGGTCCTCCCATGTTTTATGTCAGCTGAGTGCTCATGAATACTCTGTTTAATAGAGCGACCAGTCTCACCAACATAGGGGGTCCCACAAGAACACGAAATAACATAGACACCTTTCATGTCCTTGGGGTCGACAGGGTCTTTTACCGATCTAAGGGAACTACAGATT
Source organism: Pinus tabuliformis (assembly GCA_031772625.1). NCBI lineage: Eukaryota > Viridiplantae > Streptophyta > Pinopsida > Pinales > Pinaceae > Pinus > Pinus tabuliformis. The sequence continues at coordinate 518,285,776 of CM062819.1, forward strand.
GTGTTAAGGGGTCTAAAGGTTGAGGGAACATTATGCTTCCTCAAAACCCTCGCAATCTTGTCAATGGTCCCTTGGATGAAAGGGAGATGAACCCCTGAGACTCGATCTTTAGGGTCTTTCTTAACCAAGGGAACTTTGCTGGCTTTAAGGAAAGCTTTATGACCTTAGTGCCTACTATAACCATTATTAACAAAAATGTTAAGGAGATGGGCCTTTTCTTTATCAAGGTTCTTTTCATTGGAGATTCTCAGGGCACGAGTAGCTAGCGTGTTGAGAACACCCAACTTCTGAGCAGGGAAATGATGGGAGCTAGCATGCAGATACTGCTCAGTATGAGTTTTCTTCCTAAACACTTGGTGGGAGAAAGAACCGTCACCATTCTTAAAAATGAGAACATCAAGGAAAGGTAGAAATCCCTCAATCTCCTGCTCCATAGTGAACTTTATGGAGGAGGGTTGATTGTTGAGATGCTGGAAGAGAAGAATTAACCCTTCTTGGCCATGAGACTGGATGACACCAATGTCTTCCATAAATCATTTCCAAAGCTTGGGCAGGAGATGGGACAAGGCCAATTCCTTGGATTCAAAGTCTTCCATAAAAATATTAGCAACAACCAGCGACAGGGGGGAGCCCATGGCAACCCTGCAGGTTTGTTCATAAAATTCACCATCGAAGCTGAAAAAGGTAGAAGTGAGGCAGATCTCAACTAATCAAGCAATGTCAGGGTCAGTGAGGCAGTTGATGACCTCAATAACCTCCTTTATAGGGATGCAAGTGAAGAGGGAAACCACATTGAAACCCACAAGAATGTCCCCAGGATAAATATTTATGTCTTTAAGCTCCTCAACAAATGACGAAGAGTCTTTGACGAAAGACTTAGTGAGGCCAACCAGGGGTCTCAGTTTCATGGCAAGGTATTTGGCTAGGAGGTAGGTTGGACCACCAATAGTATTGACAATGGGCCTAAGGGGAGCCCCCTCCTTGTGGATCTTTGGAAGCCCATAGATCCTTGGAGTGATGGGGTTACTCTCAATAAGTTTATGGAAAAAAGAGCCCACAGTGCTACTAGACTTGATAGCTAGAGCGACAGTTCTAGAAACCTTTTTCAAGGGATTTTTGATAAGATTTTTATAGCTGCCACTATTACATAGATGATCCAACATCTTTTGGTGATAATCCTCCCTGTTAAGGATGACAGCAGCCCCTCCTTTGTCGGCTTTGAGAACCACGATATCCTTATTTTGGTTTAAGGATTTGAGGGCATCAAATTCCTCCTTGCTAATATTACTTCTAGGGGGCTTTGCCTTCCTGAGGACCACAACGCAATCTTGCCTAATGGTGTCCTTAATATTGTCAGGCAAGTCCCTAATCCCATATTCAACATTGCACATGATATCTTCCACAGGGATCTTTCCAGGAGCAAGAGAAAAATTTAAACCTTTTCCAAGAAGACTAAAGACAGAAGGGGGAAAGGAAAATTTAGAAAGATTGACAACCCTATTATTAGGGGCATGCTTATTATTATTATTATTATTAAAGTTCTCCTTCGTGATATTATTATTATTATTATTATTATTATTATTATTATTATTATTATTAAAGTTCTCATTATTATTATTATTATTATTATTAAAATTATCCTTTGTGATATAATTTCATTTACTAATACTATTATTATCCGTTAAAACGCTATCACTATTATCTCCAATTATCATATTATATAAAAAAATATTATTATTATTATTATTATTATTATTATAGTTAAAATCATAATAATAATAATAATAATTATTATTATTATTATTATTATTATTATTTTTATTAATAATACCCTTTTCAATGAAATTAAAATAACCTAACCTAAACTTATCAAATTTTAAATTGTTAAAGAGCTTATTATTGGAGCTTGATAAAAGGGAAATAGGACGTAGATTAGGAAGAGGCACCAGAAGCTTTCCTGGAATTTGGATCGAGTAATGGAGAAAGCTAGAGTTCTCTTGCATGGATGGAGGACCAGATTCAGCAAGAGGATCAAGGATGCCCGGAGCTGGAGAGTGGAGCTTATGGTTGGACGATAGAAACTAATCTTCAGTAAAGTCAGACAGGAACGATGGTTGAGAATGGTAAGAACCGGCAGGGAGGGCTCCACGGTGAAGGGAACCGAGCTCATGCTGCACCAGGTTTACGGACAAGCTTTTCAGCCGAGGGAAGGAGCTAGCGGCGGAAGGAAAGACTAGAGCGCTGGATAGCTGAATAGGCTACACGTTAGACTCTTAAGAGACTGGGATAAGACGACAAGAAACAAGGGGGAGACGGCCTCTTCAATTGAGCCAACAATAGGAGGCGCAGGGGAGCAGCCCACACTAGAATAATTGGAAACCCAAGATCGAAGAGCATAGCACTGATCAACTAAAACCCGGCTATGGGATCGCTTACCCATTGAGAAAGCAGGATCGTCTAGCAAAGAAGCCTTTCGAGACAACCTAAGAAACTCCGAAGCCTGTTTTTGCCTCCAAAGATCTTCCATTCGCAGAGTTTTAAGGGTCGAGCAGGCATCAACCCTTGTCCAAAGGGAGGCAGAAATGGAGCTCCAAAGTTCCAAATGCAAAGTGAGAAGCTTCCGAGAAATCAGGTCCAGAACTCTCCTAATTATACCAATCTCATATCTCAGCAATGATAAACTGGCCTTCAAAAAAACACGATGGTTTAGAGGAGTATTGAGGTGATGATTAATCTGGGCAAAAACTAGGATGATGGAGGAATCTCTGCATCTCTTGAGGAACGCCAAATCTAACTTTCACTTCGAAACCTGCAAGCGTGCCCGTTCAAAATGATGAACCTTAGTTGCAATGGCCCTTCCGTGTATGGATTCAATTGTTGAATTAGGGCTTATGTGATCCATAACAATTTATTTAAAAGATTTTTCAACGAAAATCACATCATAATTCATTTGTTGACGCATTTCGAACCAACAAGTGCGGTTCATTGTCAGGACAAGTTGAAGAACCAGACCATGGTTGCAGGATAAATAAGGAGAGTAGTTGTTGGATCCCTGCCCTTTCTTCCTAGCCCCCCTCTCTCCGACCCCCCTTCCCCTCTGCCCCTACCCCCTTTGTTGTTCTTTGCATTGTGGTTTTTTCTGGTCCCTCTCCCCCTTCTCCTATGGTCTGTTTTCCATTTATTCCCTTGCTTCTCTTTGATTTTTATTCATTAATTTATTCTATTCTATTTTATCCTAACGAAAAATTAAAAATTAGATGTTTTTAATGGGTCTAAGGAGATAAATTTATTTTTGTTTTTTTTTTTAGGCTTTAATTATTTAACATAATATTTAAATAAATTAAAATATTTCATACCTAATCATATATAAAATAATTCTAATAAAATAAGCCAACCATTCCCGATATAACCTTGGTTAAACATATAAAAATAAAATAAATATAATTAATGGTCGAAAATGAAAAGAGTTATAGTTTACCATAATTCTTTGGTCCCTCTCCTCTGGTTTGTTTTCCATTTTATTCCTTTGCTTTTGTTTTCCATTTTATTCCTTTGCTTCTCTTTGATTTTTATTAATTAATTTATTCTATTTTATTTTATCCTAACGAAAAATTAAGAATTAGATGTTTTTAATGGGTCTAAGGAAATAAATTTATTTATTATTATTTTATTTATTTATTTATATTTTATTTTTAACATAAAATTTAAATAAATTAAAATCTTTCATACCTAACCATAGATAAAATAATTCTAATAAAATAAACCAACCATTCTCGATATAACCTTGGCTAAACATATAAAAATAAAAGAAATATAGTTAGTAATTGAAAATGAAAAGAGTTGTAGTTTACCATATTTCTTCATTGACTTTTATTTATATAAAAACTGATACATATTTAATATAATTAAATGTATTGGAACTAGAATTAAGTCATAGAACTAACCAACTAATTAAGTTTTCTAGTTATTAATCATTGATTATTTCTTATAATAATAATAATTATTATTATTATTATTATTATTATTATTATTATTATATTTTTTGGAGATTAAATTATAATAAATAAATATAATAAAACAAACAAATTAATCAATTATCTATTTATGTGTCTCTTTCCTATTCTCGTGTTACCCAATCTAAAATAGTCGTTTTATGGTCAAATGTAGTCATTCCTAGTCAAATATAGCCATTGGATGATCTGCACTCCTTATTTATCCTGAAACCATGATCTGGTTCTTCAGCTTGTCCTGACGATGAACCACACTTGTCGGTTCAAAACACGTCGATAAATGAATTATGATGTGATTTTCGCTGAAAGCTATTCTAAATAAATTGTTATTGATCACATGAGCCTTAATTCAAAAATATCATTCACTATTGGCAAATGATACATGGGACCTCGTTCCTCTTCCAAAAGGATGGAAACTTGTTAGATGCAAATGGGTTTACAGAACCAAGTTTGGACCAGATGGAAAAGTTGATAAACATAAAGCTTGTCTTGTTGCTAAGGGTTTTTCACAATTTGAAGGCATTAACTATACTGAAACCTTCTCCCTTGTTGCCAAAATGAACTCTATCTGCCTTGTTCTTTTCCTTGATGCCTCTTTCAAATGGGAAGTCCATCAGATGGATGTTGAATTTGCCTTCTTGCATGGGGACTTGCATGAAGAAATCTATATGGAACAACCTCCTGGCTTTATACAACAGACTCCAACCTTGTATGTCAGCTTAAGAAATCTCTTTATGGTCTCAAGCAAGCCCCTCGGGCTTGGTATGCCAAAATTGATAGCTTTCTTTTGGATACTGGTTTTTTAGGTGTCATTATGACAATATTATCTACACCAAGAAAGTGGGTAAGTCTCTTATCATTCTTGTTCTTTATGTTGATGATATTATCCTTACTGGTAGTGATCCCAACCTCATAAACCATGTGAATTCTAGACTTAAAAAGCAATTTGAAATGACAGACTTAGGACACTTTCATTATTTTCTTGGTCTTCATGTCTTGCAATCCAAAGAAGGTATTTCCCTTTCCCAGTCCAAGTATGACTGTGATCTTCTACGCCACTTTCACATGGAAGATTATAAGCCAACCCCTTCTCCCTTTCAGTGTCGAGCCAAAATTTCACTCACTTGTACTTCCCCTGAAGTTGATGCTACCTTATATCATCAGCTTGTTGGAAAACTTTTGTATCTAACCCATACCCATCATGGCCTTTCCTTTGATGTTGGCCTTATTGCTTGGTTTATGCAAAAATCACATGAAATTCATTAGAAAGCAACTAGAAGAATACTTCGTTATGTTCGAGGTATAGTTCAGTTTGAGATTCATTACAATGAAGAAGCATCTCCTCTATTGGTTGGTTTCATTGATTTCGATTGGGTTGGGGACGTTGATGATCAGAATTCTACTGTAAGTTATGTCTTCACTATTGGTTTTGGACCTATTACATGGGCTTGCAAGAAACAAAGTGCCATTTCTCTTTCTTCAGCAGAAGTAGAGTATCGTGTCGCCGTAGAATCTAGTAAGGAAGCCCTATGTCTTGTCAGATCCTATCAGAGTTTGGTTTTCAGCAGCAACATCTGACTACACTTTGGTGTGATAATCAAAGTGTCATTCAACTATGCAAAGATCCAGTCCAACATCAACGCAACAAACACATTGAACTACACATGCACTTCATCATAAATATCATTCATGACCATGTTCTTGAAGTGCAATATTGTTCAATCGATGATCAAGTTGGAGACATCTTTACAAAGGCTCTCACAGAGGCGAAGTTTACTAAACTTTGATTTATGGTTGGAGTTCAGGAAGTTGTCACTAAGGGGGGATAGGCTCTAATGCCTCCTTCCTTCTCCTATTGGGTCATATTTGTACATCCTTCAATCCTATCCCAAGTTGTTCTTAAGGGGGGATGACAGGATATTCCGACACACAGGAAATAGTTAAGTATAGCTTGGTCTAGTGTATAGTTAGGTAAAGTGTGTTTCTTTACTGTGTACTTTTTGTAACTTACAATCCGATGGTCACAATATGTTCTAGACATGAAGTGATTGGACGATTCATTTTATCCTTGGTATTACCGACACTTGATTTGTGGCTTCGCACCCGATTGGTCCATGATCTCTATTTAAAGAGCATGGAGGGTCATTTGTAAGGTGACCGCTCATGAGAGAAGCTTATGTAAATTTTCTTTCTTTTACATTAATAAATTTCTTGAAGTGGCCGCGTTGGCTGAGGCTGTGGATTGTTTCCCTCTTTGAGGATTTTAACCATGCCAAGAATACTGGTGTACTGATCTGTGATATGTTTGTGAGCGATGTCCTTTGATGTTCTATCTAAGGAACTTACCCTGTAAATTCCTACACAATTTTTGTTTAACATCTATTCATGTGCATACATGAGATCTAAACATAATATCACAACATGCTTCTTCTAACAACATTGTGCATGCATTTAAGTATAAGCAAATAATTATCAAGCATGTCAATATAAATACCACATTACTATGATCACGTGTTCCTTCCCGAAGTAAAGCCACTGTAACCATCCATTTTCATTTAAAGGATACTAGCATCTTAGATTTGTTTTCCATGCATGTAATTAGATAAAAACTTATTCAAAGAAAGTTAGCCCCTCAAATTCTTCTTTGTGCATGTAACTAAGTAATCTTTCTAATACAATAGATATTATTATTATTACTATTATGCATGCAAATGCATGTCCCCTTTCTAAGAGAAAGTTATCATAATAGATATTATTATCATGATGCAAGTTCACGTTCCTTTTCCAAAAGCATTTTTCTCAAAATAGAACTATTTACAAAGTTTATTGTACCCACAATACATGCTTTTTTAGAAAGCAAATGTGTTAATTATTATTTCTTGCATGCAAGATAGAACTATTTACAAAGTATATTGTACCCACAAATACATGCTTTCTTCTAAAAGAAAACTAATGTGTTCAATATTATTCCTTGCCTGCGATATATTTCCAAAGGAAATATATGCATTTATTATATGCAATTACTTGTTTTCCTTTCCAAGGTCTAACATAATAATTATTCTTTTTTGACCACAAAAAAAATTTGTTTCTCTTCAAAATGTGTAACACAATAATTATATACTTTCCATGCATAATTATTTTCAAAGAATCCAACATCATAGGCCTACATTTCTTGGATGAAAAAATCATATCTTGAAATCCAACATCATAGGTATACCTTTCTTAGATGAAAAATTCATATATCATTTCAAGAGTTCTGTTTTGTGCACACAAATAACTTATTTCCTTTCAAGAAATATCCAACTCAATAGTTCTATTTCTGTGCAGGCAAGAAACAAGAAACTTTTTCTTCTCGAGAAACATAAACTAACTAGTTCAATTTTCGTGCACACAAATACACGTCCATGTTCTCAAAATGAGAGTTTAAACATAATAGCCATTAAACAAGTGTTTTAGTTTCAAGAATTCTAACACATAATTAATCCATGCAAATATATATTTCTATAACACATTGGTTGTTCTTTGTACATGTACTAAATAATATTTTTTGTTCAAGGGTCTAATGCATAGCACCATTCTTTCGTGCATAGCCACATATTTCTCTTTTCCAATAATTTAATATGATAATGTATTCAAAATCTTTTCTTTCTTCCAAGAAATATATTAAGAATTCTAATATAATGGATATTATTATTGTGCACATACTCTTACTAAGAATCATGTTAGTATCTCCAAAAAAAATTAATAATTTAATTTTTTTTCCTAATTTTTTACTTTTATTCATTTATTGAAATAGCAAATAGCACCTTTTTTTTTCATAAGAAAAATTTATATATATTTTTATTTTTTTTTATCTGCAAGTTCACTTGTAACACACTACAAAGACAAACATTGCACAGAAAACAAAATATAACCACAGGGAGCCACAGCGCTAAGATAGACACCGCATAGGGAAACAAAAATATACATATAGAACGTTTCACAGCGTATACATATGTAACCTCAGGATAGAGGAAGCACGTAATGTGAAGAAGTGAACAAAGAGCAAAATGTGCTTGCCCTCCCCCCTTGTTTTCATCCTCGTCCAGTTTTGATGATTGTCAAGAATTAGGTTCTGTAACTGATTCCTAATTTTAATCAATAAAATATAGGGGTTAAAAATAATATTTTCCATAAATGGTAAATGTTATATTGATTTTTTTTTTAAGAAATATTACAGTTTTCTATATTTTATAGATTTAGTGTTTGAGGTGAAAACTCACAAATTTAAATTTTACAATAGTTTATTAAAATCACAAATTTAAATTGTGAATTCCACCATTGTTCAAAATTTCTTAACACACTAAATTCATATACATAATCAAAAACACCAATTAAACCGCACAAAAATAAGAATTTAAACCTAAAAAACTTAATCTTAAAAAATCTCATAGTTAAACAACGCCTCGCCATTACACATGCACATGTATCCTTGAGTGCGGCGACGGCTCTGTTTAACAATGTCAAGTCCTGGAAATGTCGATTACGGAAAAGGCGGTTAGCCGATGACGAAAAACGTTTTGACAAAGTCTCCCACCGGGAAAACTAACGGACAAAAGTCCAAATCTCTTAATTTAATTGTTTTACATTTTTTTTAGGTCTTTACAGTATAGTTTCCCTGGCCTGAATTTGGATAATAATTAGTTGAAATTATAAATCTGATTGGTAAATTCTGTAACATTTTATTAAAATTTTGATTTTATTTATGTTTAAAAATAATGGGTAGAAACAAAATTTTATTATTAAAAATTGTTTTGTTAAATTTTTATTAAAAAAATTCAAATTTAATTAAAAGTCATTTTAAGCACAAATCTGGAATGACTTTAGAGATCAAATTTCTTCAAATGCAAACTTTTTTAGAGCGAAAATTACAATGTGTAGTTTTTCATTGTATTTTTTAATGCTATACAAGTATATAGAAAACCTTTAAAATATGGAGAGCATTTCAAACATTTTAACCATAAAATCTTATTTTTCAATAACTTTATATAATTATTTATTAATAACCCACATAAAATATTTTATTATATACAACATTAAAATATTTTCATAGATATATATATATATATATATATATATATATATATAAACTTAAATTTTCAAATAATTTATTTAAATATTGTATTGAAATATTTTTGAAAAGTATAATTTTTAAATATTTTATCTCTGCAATGAGCCTCTAAGCTCAATTATCTCTTAATTTTGATAAATTAGTACAACTACATTAAAAATGTTAATGTGGTTGATATAGCTGAAGGTTTCATAAATATATAAAAAAAACTATTGCAACAAGGAGAATGCCCTACCAATGCACACATTTAGGTGATTAACTATGTATAAAAAGGTTACATGTCAACTTTAACTTATATATTAATTTCTCTATCTAATTAGAATATGAACTTATTAGAATTGGAATAATCTCAAATTTCAGGAAATTGGTGGGGAGGGGCCGAGACCAGGGCACCAATATAATTTAACTTGAGAAAAAAACAAGAATTACACATCTTGTTGTAAAATGGACCATTTTACTAAATAAAATTTGATTATTTGAAGACATTTTCGGAAGAAATCACATTGGTAGAATGAGGCCGATGCTTTTCGAACCAACCTATGTGATTCATCATTCGGAAAAGATGAACAATCCGAACATAGCTTCAAGTTAAATAAGGAGTCAAGACCATGTAATAGCTATATAGGGGAAACAACTAAAAAAACAACCTATGTGATTCATCATCCGGAAAAGATGAACAATCCGAACATAGCTTCAAGTTAAATAAAGAGTCAAGACCATGTAATAGCTATATAGGGGAAACAACTAAAAAAACAGCGATTTTTCACTGGATAGGGAAAATGGGACAAATTATTATTATTTGTTAATAATTAATAATAAAATAATAAATCAAATATAGTATATAATTATAAACCTATAACTATAAACAACCAACTTGATCCTTATAAGTCATTTTTTTTAAATAATAATGAAGACAAATGAATTAAATGTAAAAAAATAATAATATTGAGATAATCGAGTCAAATAATATTAAATAGATATGTTATTTAGTTATAAATTAATTATCTTGGTATAAATGAAACATGCTTATGCCCTAAGCTTATTTACAATTATATGTTTATAATTATAAAAATAACCAATATGACCCTTATAAGTCAATTTTTTGTTTGTTTGTTTTTTCAAATGAAACACTTATAATTAAGCTAAATTTATTTACAATTATATGTTTATAATTATAAAAATAACCAATATGACCCTTATAAGTCAATTTTTTGTTTGTTTGTTTTTTCAAACGAAACACTTATAATTAAGCTAAATGAATAATATTAAATTATTTAAGTCAAATAGATATACCATTTATTTATAAATTAATTATCTTAGTATAGTTATACAGGTATAAATGAAATTTGTATTAAAAACTAAATATATGTATAATTTTTTGAATAATTAAGAATTAAATTTGAATGTATTCTAATTATTTTTTTTCCTAGATTGTAGTTGTCTAATTTTTGTTTCATTGAGGTATAAATGAAATTTGTATATATATATATATATATATATATATATATATATATATATATATATATAATTTTTTGAATAATTAAGAATTAAATTTGAATGTATTCTAATTATTTTTTTTCCCAGATTGTAGTTGTCTATTTTTTGTTTCGTAGATAGTAGATATAAATGTATTTTTATTAACTAATTAAAAATATAAAAATAAAAAGATAAATGAATTAATGCTTTTTATTCTTAATTAATTTTCATTTCCTTTGCTTTTGGAAAAAAAACAAAAAAAAAAGAGCAAACCTCAAGGGGGAGAGAAACCGAAAAAAGAAACAAGAAAGGGAAGGAACTAAGAGGAAAGGGCCATCGTCTCTATTAAGATTACTTGGTCTCCTCTCAATTTCAATGGCTTCCCTAAATTTAGGGTGATGAAATTGAGAAATCTTAGCAATGACCTTAGCCTCTTCAATGCATATATGATGCCTGGTTTTCTCAACATGCTCTGCTAAGGCCGAAGAGTGGGTCCTTCCATGTTTAATATCCGCAGCGCGTTCCTTAATCATTTGATTAATAGAATGACCTATTTCACCAATGTATGTGGAACAATGACCTGTTTCACCAATGTATGAAGTTCCATAGGAGCATGGGATGACATAAACACCGTTCATATCCTTGGGGTCCAACTTAGAGATTAATTTCCCCATCTAATTAGAATATAAACTTATTAGAATTTGAATAATCTCAAATCTCTGGGAAATTGGTGGGCAGGGAGCCAAATGACACAAATATAATTTTTTAAATTTATTAAAAGTCAATGCAACTTAACAAACTCTGTAACACACTACAACCACTAATAAACATTCAAAAGAAACATATGCTAAGCATATTCCCTTAAAAATCAATTAAAAAAAAATTAATAAATCATCCACCTTAAATAAACAAAAATTATAAACTTTACACATTATTTTTTTTTCTTCCAAAATTAAATATTTATTTAAAAAAAAAAAAAAATTATCACCTCTTAAATAATTTGGTCAAATTCCAATAAAAACACCAAAACGAATAATTGAAAAAACGCAATTTGCAAAGTCTGCGATTTACTCGTTGGGAATTCAAAACCTGGTCAATTCTAAAACCGGTCAATTCCACATTTGCTATTTGTGTTGAAGATTCATCACGTTTGAACCTCGTTACCGGACTTTTTCTAACCGGCCGGCCATGGAAAAAATACTTTCATGTCTATGGGTTAACTGTCATTTCCATTAATACATTTCTTATTCTTTTAATAATTAAAAACTCCATAGCTATCGAGTCCAAACTTATCAGTCAACACCTGCCCACCTTTTTAAATTCACATGGGTCAGATTTTATAAGGCATGTGATAATAATATACGCATTCCAGGCCGTGACCACCGTCAGGATTAGCAGTTACAGAACGAACTAATGTTTCACGCGGATCCCTCCCTCCCTTTCTTATATTATTGCGAACATACTCTATATATATCTCTGCAACTTGTACTCGAATCCCAATTTCCAGCTGTTTATATAACGGCCCGATTTCTATCATAATCCCACGCCGTGGAAGTTGTTGAACAGTTTGCAGGCAATCAGATCTGCTAGAAAAGGTTTTTTCTTCTTTAAATAAGCCAGGGAGATTCAGGGACCCTCTGCGAGGCAAATGTCCGAAGTTGGTGTCAGGAACGCAGAAGAAATGGCCGCAAGAAACAGTGGTGGCGATGCTGTTGAATTTGAGCAAGAAAGGCCTTTACGATCGATGGAAAGACATGATCACGATTAGAGAATTGGTTGGATTGGTCTATATATGTTTAGGGAGGAGAAAGAGAAAAGTGGTGTTAGGGTTGAGAGAGAAAGATGCCTGTGAAAAGAGGAGGCATGTGGAATGGGGGGTGGATTTATAATTAAGGATAATTGGAGTTTGAAATATATTTGAATATTTATAAAAAATATTATTGTGGAATAAATAAATTTGATAATTCTCTTAGAGACAAGTATTGAGAGGCTTAGGTTTTTCTTTTTTCTTTTTTCCCTCTTTAAAGATAATTATGATAGTTCGATCCAACTATAGGCTCGATAGAGTCTCCATGTAGCTTCTATTTAACCAAACCCTCTATCGAGCTATTTTAAATTTGAATTTCAAACACTCAATCAAACATTTTAATTCTGGCAACACCATTTTGTACCCTAGAGAACTCCAAGCAAAATTTGTCTTTAAGTTGGGGAGTTGATCATATTGGATTCAGGAAGGAACCTTATACCCAATGACATATGAGGTTGAAATTTTTGAATTCATATGGTATTTTTTTTATCTAATTTCTTTTAAACATAATGCTTGATTTTTTTTTGAATAATTTAAAGAGGTTGAATAAAAGAACAATATATACAAAACTATTTTTTTTCAAAAAATATCACTATTTTCGTTTAAGAGTCCTATTCAAAAGGATACTCTTGGTTTTTCAATTTATTTAAATAGTTGAAAAAAACCTTAAGTGAACACATACCTCTGCAAAATACAACTTCAGAAAATAATAATAAAAAAATAACTTTACAAAAAAATATAAAATTTTAACATGAAAAATTTAGCTCTTTTCATGTGCATCATGCTCATATATATATTTTTTGAAAATTACACATTTTAGACTAAGTTATGCTATGTGAACACACACATAACTCTTAAGATGAGTGAAAATTTGCAAAGACGAGCATTTCATTTAATGGAAAATTGACATATTATAAGACACTAAATATTTTTGCAAAAAATATCATTAGAACAACAACATAATTCTCCACAACTTGTATTTTTACTTTGAGTTAAAATTCACAGTGCTTATATGAATTTTGAGGGTTTCAATTTGATAAAAGAAGAAAAACTTGAAATTTCATCGCCACATTTCGCCCAAAAGTGTAACCCATCTTCACGTTTTGACCCATATATATAATCAATATTTTTAAAATATTACATATCTCTCTATATATATACATACATATTTTTTTAAGTCTTATATATCAACTCCAAATTAAATATGAAAATAAATTACACATTTCTAAGTTAAAAATAGAAAGTGAGATGTAAAATTATGTTATTTATTATGAATATGGAAGTAAGAGTAAAATCTTTTTTGTTATTAATGTAATTTTGTTTTAAACATTACATGTAAATTGAAGATTGAATAAATTAGAGATCAAATCAGTCAACTTATATTAAGTAGTGAAAGAAATTACAAATCTTTCTGGTACTCTTTTTTTCAACTATTTTTATTGATGTAAAATTAAAATAAAAATTGAAATATTTTAGTTACCATGAATATTAATTTTTTATATTTTAAAATATAACACTAATTTAAATTTATTAAAAAAAATAAAAAATTAATCATCTTACAAAACAACCTTTACCATTTTAAATCAATAATTTTTTTTTAATATCATTTTAAAAAGCTATACGAGATACGTCAAATTGCATTGATACGTCAAATTGCATTGGTTTAAATCTACTTTATGAAAGCATAAAATCGATACAAAACTTTGCATTTGTAACCTCTCGTCACTTCTACCCTACCTTATACAATTTTAAAATTGATACAAATAATTTTTAATTAATCAGTTTAAAATGGATATGGTTATTTTTAATTAATCATTTTAAAATTAATACAATCATTTTTAATTGATCATTTATTTTTTATATTAATGTAAATTTTCGTTAAAGAAAATGAAAAAAGAATTATCTTAAAAAATAACTTTTACAATTTAAAAAATATAACTATTTTTTATTTAAATAATTTTGAAAAGATATATTCGATTTAAGATGGATCTAGGTTGGTTTATTTAATAGATTTGTCTTTTATTCTTTAAGTTTTTTATGTTAAACATTTTTTTAACTCTCTTTGAAAATTTTCAAATGTTCTTATATCACCCATTAAATACTATTTTCTATTTATAAAAAGTTTGTATCATTTTTTTCGTAAATCAAAGTTTTATATTCATTAAAAAAAGTACATATCGTTATAGAATTTTCCCAAAGCAACCTCATTCTTACTAGATTTATTTTCCAATGGATGCATATCCAAATACATAACAAATTTGTAGAATGACAACAATTTACAAATATTGACCAGAAAAAAATGCCCAAATAACCTTAAAAGAAAAAGACAACCAACAAACATCAAACATCATCTGAATTTACCAAGGCATGGTGGTTTGGCCCTGAGCCAAGGGATGGCAGGGGCTTGAAGTTTTAGTGAACATGTCCCTCCATTTGAGCCATTTGAGTTTCCAAACAATTGATATGCTCTTGGATGGGCTACATTCCTCTCCATAAGCTGACCTGCCTATCATGCATCTCCCATAAGTTCTACTGAATGTGATTTATGAAATCAATAGTGTCATTATGATCATCTTGCCAAGATCATTTGAGTTCTAAACAAGGAAATTTTTAAGAACCCCCCTAAATTTATATGTATAATAAATGGGCGAATCTCCATGGTATATCGGAAAATTGGAAGGCAATTTTATCAATAATATAATATGTATATATAATTTTTTGGCGAATCTCTCACCAAGCATGGCGAATGTTTTACTCAATTATAAAATCTTTTAAGATCTTGGTATTACCATGGGTCAATACCATGGGTTATCATAAACCTGGAGCTTAAAAATTACTATTAGTAATTTATAAAAATTAATAAAATTAATAGTTGATTTTTATTTTAACCAAGCTAAAATGTTTAACATACAGTAAATTACAACATCCATCTTTACTCTTGATCCACCAAGCCCTGAGAGATCAAATATTTTCTCACTCTATTCTAGTTTGCATATCACGATATTTGATACCTCTCCATGGTTAGTAGATCCAGAGGTAAAGATGGATCTATGCTGGTTTAATTCCCCCATTTAAATAGGCTACATTGATACCTCTCCATGGTTAGTAGATCCAGAGGTAAAGATGGATCTATGCTGGTTTAATTCCCCCATTTAAATAGGCTACATTCCAGATGAATACCATGCGTCAATACCATTTTCCATTTTGGTGAATACCATGGGTCAATACCATCTTCCATTTTGGTGAATACCATGAGTCAATACCATGTGCCATTTTTATTTTTATTAATAATAATATTAGGGTTAAAAATGTTTTTTTGCATGGTATTAATAACAATCTAGTCCATGGTATTTGTCCCATAGTATTTTGCCCATAGGTTTCACCTAAATATAAGACATTTTTTGAGTGTTCGTAAATATAAGGTGACTTATGGAGTAAATATAAAAAAATGTTTTATTTGTTTACCATACCTCTCGTTTATTTATATTTTTATTAATTTACCATACCTCTTTTACAAATATGGTATTTGGCCCATAGGATTCACTTAAATAAAACCTCTTTCTTGAGCCTTCATAAATAGAACGAGGGTTATGGACTAAATATAAAAAGAGGTTTTATTTATTTACCATACGTCTAGTTTATTTATATTTTTATTTATTTACCATACCTTTTGAGTAAGTATAAAAAGACGTTTTATTTATTTACCATACCTCCACTTTACTTATATTTTTATTTGTTTACACCCTTGCATGTATATAAGGTGACTTATGGAGTAAATATAAAAAATGTTTTATTTATTTACCATACCTTTCGTTTATTTATATTTTTATTAATTTACCATACCTCTTTTATAAATATGGTATTTGGCCCATAGGATTCACTTAAATAAAACCTATTATTGAAAATGGGCGAATGGATTCACTTAAATAAAACCTATTCTTGAAAATGGGCGAATGGAAGGTTGTAAATCCTAATTTCAAGGGCTAAATTTACCTTTTTTACCCTCTCCCTTAAAATAAGGTGGGCTATTTGAGGTGATTTGTAAAAATGTACTATGATACAAAATATTCGCCCACTAAAATTTTAAAACCCCTTAATTTCACAAAAGGGCGAACATTCGCCCCTAAAATTTTCTATGGTTCTAAAAAACTACTTAGATGCTAAATGAAACTGGCACTATCTCCCGATGAAGAGGTAGTCCCCACCGAGGGAAAAGGCGAAGAGAGCAGCAGGTCCATAGTTTCTCCCTGGCACTACTTTGATGGATGTTGCTAACCTAAGACACCCCTTGCCTCTCATCCTCTATGTACCCAACCTTATTGAGGATGCATTATTAATTCCCACCTTATAACATTCACATCCCATAATGAAGGTGTTTCCAATGCATTAGCTGTTCTAAACAACTATTTTGGAATGCCCTTTTATCACTTTAGGAATCACCACCACCCAACCTTCCCTCTGCCAAAGCCTCTTGCTCGAGTGGCCCTTAAAATCCACCACCCAAAATTTCCAAAGAGAAACTGCTACACAACTTGACACTAGTGTTAGATACCCCCACCAAACATTCCAAGTGAGTCACAAAAAGCTCTTCCTAGAAATTGCAGAGAATTTGGAGTTAAACCAAATCCTGAACGCTTGTGCCAAAAAAGTCGTCCTAAAAATGATTCCCCACTTTCTAGTTAACCACCAAATGATCCAAATTCCCTATAGAAAACAAAGAAGGTAAACCATAAATCACCTTACTAGGGAACCACTCTACCCCAACAATCCTAGTTGGAATAGAAAACAACATTAACACACAATTAACCAATGAAAAACACATTTCTAGGCTTAAATTTTTGTACATGGTGTGAATGACCCATAATAGTGTCTTGGTTGAGTTCTGATATCTTGATTAAAGACTAAAGACAACCTAATTGAGAAAAAATCCACTGCTCATCTCAACTCCTGATATCCACTTAATCTCGCCCAAGACCTCCTGCATTCAGTTCTTCTTGGGGCCAATTCTTCTCAGGATTCTCCCTTCCACCCACGGGTTGAGATTGAAATCCTTCCTTGTGGAATTCCTCTCAAAATGCTAAACCACCCTCCCATTATACTCTAATGCCTCAACCACCGTATAATGACCCACCACCTGCTCGTTTGGTACAACATGCCAGGGAATGAAGAGTCTCGCGTAAATTCCTTTAATGGCCACTATTGTAGCTCCTAAAGACAACCTCTAGGTTGAAAGAATAATAGTGCCTAAGACATCTTGATGAGTGCTTCAAAGATCTACTGGTATTTTCTATTACACTCAGTATTTTATTACCTTTGTGATGGAATTAATTCAGAACCTTCCTTAAGAGGAGAACCACAAGATCAAACGCAAAACATGACTCACAAGAGCATTAATATCTGGCTTTAGTGGCCAATATCATATACACGTGAAATTTCATAGGTCATTTGTAGTATACCAGATGGAAGAAATAAAGAGGAGAGAAAACCAACACATAGGGCTTAAACCTAAGAATCTCGTTCATTAAAGTTGAGTGTGAAACATATGAGAAGGAGATTTAATGAAGTGTTGAGATACATGGAGCGCATTTTAAGGATTACAATTCATATCAATTATAGGCATCTTTAATCACTTAAGACCTAAATGAATCCATAATTCCATGAAAACCATATCCAACAACTACTATTACATGTAATCTGAGAAGAAGAGTGAAAACATATGTAACAAACACAAGAGGAAATACATACTGCACATTTATATGAGCTAGAATTGCCAATTTTTTTTATTAAGCTTCCAAAGAGCATACATTTCATGGACAACTTGTAGAGCTTCTCTCTTGGAAAAACAAAATTCCGAACCTTTGGTTTGATATTATAAACTGTTTATATAGGGCCTCAGAGGGAGAGCCCATTAAAAAATATTCCTTCTCGAGAAATGGTCTCTGAATACAATGAAAGGTTTGTAACTGCTCCAAATACATATTTTTTTCCTTTATTAAGCTTGCTTCAGTCAATATGTTTTACATCATTGTTAATGAACAAAAAGATGAGGTTAGATGTAATATCCCGCGGTAACCTCGGATGAAAATGCATGGAGTTTGAATTTTTTTAAACAGTTTACCCGCGGGTAATTATCCAAATTGTTATTCCAGACTACTCATTAACCATTAGATATAATCTTCATCATTACATAGAGTGAATTTAGTAGAGGAATAGTAAGTTACATAACCTTTAACAACCACTGTTGTTAGATATTGATATAAACTTTATGATGTAACCTTGCATCATTTTATTGATTCCTTTAACTAGATTAGTTAATCACACACTTGATATTATAAACATCTGCTTATGCAAGGAATCCACACAATAAAAGTAGCATAACAACCAACCACATCATCAGACACCGATATTCCTTGGAAACCTTGTAGGGTGAAAACCATCAAACATTCAATTTTATTATTAAACGATCGTGAGGGTGTTCACACCACGCTTATAATAGAGTCCATCCCTTAACCATTGCCATAAAATATTACCAAGAAATGTCATTTAAATACAAAATATCTAGTTAAAAGTTATTACAATAATCATGATATCATTTACCTTCAAATCTCAATCTTTATATCTTGGTGGCTTGGTTGTTCCTTAGTGGACCATCCTGCATCTCGCACTCACCTGCATGGACCATTAATTATTTACCTACCACCATGTTGAACATAATCTATCCTTTGCACAAATCACCATCCTTTCCTGTCATTACTGTCGGCAACAAGCTTTGGTACCATGATTAGATAAAGTATTAATCAACCAATAATCAGTCTTTAAAAATGATCTTTATGCCATAAGGCGTTCCGTTTGAGATGAACTCCCCTCCATGCCACTATGTACAATTGTGAGCCCTTAGATCACTTTGTTAGACGATAAAAGTAATACAATCCATTAGATTATTATCATCTCAACTGCCAAACCACCAAATTTCCATGACACGCGCTATCATATCAACCACCTTCACAACATAACGATTACAGTGGCTAGGTTTATCATTCTTATGCCTTTAACATCATGCTATGGTTTTGAATGGTTATGCGAGTCTTTGGGAGACGGTATTAGCAGATGCAGGGGCAGAAGTCTTGTAAGGGTTTTTGAATGAGATTGTTGCACTATTGTTTTGATATGTTGTTTTATTGAAAGGGAACGCATTTGATTGTAGGAAACCCATAGATTTTAAAAGTCCATTATCAGTGATTTGTCCAAGTGTAGCCGCATTTTTTTCATTTGTGTCGCTGCAAACCCAATCTGTGATTTTTTCGATAACAACCGCATTTTTTGTTTGCACCTCAGAAAAACCTTGCCATTTCCAGATCATTTCACATCTTTGCACAAAGACAACGCCCGATTTGTGTAGAGAAAAAAAAAAGCTCTAGTGTGTCCATGTAAAACCATTGTCTGCATGATCCAATCTGTGCTTACATTCATACAAAGTAGAGAATTTGATATAGATGAGGGACCTTCTTCTGTTTATTTTCTCTACAATTCTGGTATCTCCAAAAATTCCCCAGTTTTCCCAAGCAAGGTTCGCCTTGTGGTGAATACGTGGTTAAAAAACGAAAAATAGTTGTCTTCCTGTCCAATCCAAACCTGGGTAGGATATGCTAGGTCTGAATAAATATTGTTTTAACCAATTCACGAAAAAAATTCATGTACAAAATTCACGTAGGCCAGGGGGTCAAAATTGTGTGTTTTCCAAATTATTTTCCCTTGCATGAGGTGAGACAGTTTCATGGTTCAAGGGTTTGGTTAAGCTAGTTTGACACGAAGTCACACCGGGGGCTAGTGCTTTCTATCTAAAAATTTCTCCACAAATCTTCTTTGGACTTTAATGCTTTGGTTCTCTTTGGATTCTCATCTCCCTCCATTTCATTCCTTCTTTCCCAAGGCTTCTATAAATATGTTAGCTTGTGGCTAGGCTTGCTGAACAAACACAAAGAAACCACAACACATGAGTGAGGGCAACGTCAAAGGTGTCAAAACAATCTTGTTATTGGAGTATCAATTAATACTATATGCCCTACATTAGGATCAATGCTCATGTCTCACCACATTTTTTAGGGATGTACCAAATTGTGTCAAATAAGCATACAACCGGAAATCTCTCACTGGAAGTGACTGGTTATTATCCACTATTCATTAAATCTACCTATTTCCCTATGGAGGTCAGAAAGGAAATCATTAAGTCCTCCGTAGTAGGACTTGCAATTCCACAACTAAACATTAATCAATATCAACGTGATGATATTCTCTATCAGTTGATTCCCATCATAGTCTCAACATTCCTTCACTTGATCTCATATCCATGACAGGATTTATGGTGTTAACTGAATCCTATGGATAGAAGCATGATGGCTCATTCTATAGCCTCCATGAGTACTACATGCAAGTTTTCTAGATGGACAAGGTTTCAATTATCTAGGTGGAAGTGGGATACATGTAAAGTGGTGATAAATGGGTATAAAAGTTTGGCGTTACATTGAAAGGTCTCTACTTTCATAGTTTACTTTGTTCCAGCCATAGTATAATGAGTCTGACATGTACTATGAATAACAAAAAGTCTTTCTTTCCCAGGTGGCTTGCTTGACACCTATATAAGAAGGTATTGAATAAGTAGAGATTGTTTGTCCTTGGGATGGGAATATGTTCCTTGTTCATTTTCTAGGAGTTTTCATCCACTTCTAGGGAGGGAACAACATTTGATATGAAGGATTCTCTGCTCTGAGGTGGGACCAAGAGAGGGTTGAATCCACTGCACCATGGAATTGAATTATCCCCACCAACCAGACAAACATGGATTCAACGAGCTATCATAGACCTCCTCACTTCTGTCCCTTCCTTAGCTAACATGAATTTGATATTTTAATTATATAAATAGGCTTTTTTATCAAAAACATTTTACACAACACACTCTATGGTAAATCATATCTTAATTTCTGTAGGAACCCATATTCAAACAAATAACAATCAACACGACTGTAATATTTTCATGTTCCTTGATGATTATTATCATATGTGATCACATGATTTATCAATGTTTGTTCATGCAGGTGGAAGTCCGAATGAGGGAAGGGCATGCCCTAAATATTCTTATGTTTTGTGTAAGACGACCTTGACTGCTACTGTCCAATACGAGGACATTGGATGGGCTTGGGACTGATATTCAACAATGAGTAATTAGTTGCTTCAATGGATTTTCACTAGATGTATTTCTGTAAGAGGTAAGTAAATGTTTGAATCGAATATAGTGAAGGTCAAAATTAATATTCGTTAGGCTTATGTGGATTTGGGCTAACTGTGTCATTTCCTCTGGTCTTGTAGAGAGCCAAAGAAGGAGAAATTTGCACCTAAGGAGATCAAAGTTGTGCTGCTACACACCGCAAGCTCTTATATTGCAATATAGCCTAAAGAATGTTCATGGATGCAGAATGTGTATATTATGACATGACTTCTCCCATTGCTCTGACCCAACTAATGTTCTTGGAAAATATCAAATTAAGCTACTTATAGGGATGAAAATTGTTCACTGATGTCAATATGTGAGTTGTTATGAGTAATCATACAAAACCAATAGGAGACCATTCCATGCTTGCTCCAAGTTATAGACTGAGCATTGCTATAATATGTTCCAATTCTGATTAGACCTATAAAGAGGTCTACTTAGAATTATACATCTCCTTCATCCCCAAAAGATGGAAGTTTGGCATCTAAACATATAAGCTAGGAGTAGATTGGTATCTTAGGAGTTCCTGACAAGCGACATCCTTATTTTACTTTCCCTATGTATTGTTGGTTTTCTTCATATGAGAAATGCAAATAGATGGTGATCTTTCTGTAAACAAGATCTTTGCAAAGAGTTTGGCAACTGCAATCATTTTCTTTCTTAAATGAAACTACCATTTTTTCATTTTAATACTTGATAGAATGTACTTTCTTGATGGAAGGACTCGAAGGTAAAAATAATTCACATTCCTGGAAAGGAACTATGGAATCAAGTTCCTCTTCTGTAGAAATTATATACAAGTACACTCTAGATATTGTCTCCTAGTTGTGTTGTTTTTATTAAGTTTTGGATTAAACTAGTGCACTTCCCCCCCTTCAATCTAAGTTCAAAACCTTTTTTTTTAATTTGGTTTGCATTGAAGGTGAAGGTGGTCAATATAGATAGTATCTCCAAATTGTGTTGTTTTTATTAAGTTTTGGATTAAACTAGTGCACTTCCCCCCCTTCAATCTGAGTTCAATTTTTTATTTTTTTATTTTTTTTATATTTGGTTTGCATTGAAGGTGAAGGTGGTCAATATTGTTGAGAACCTACCTTTTATTGTTTTCCATATCAAGAAGTGGGTAAACCTATGACTGGGCATTCTTTTGCAACATATGGTGCAAATTTTAGTTTAACATCTATTATGTGGATACATGAGATGTAAATATAATATCACAACATGCTTCTTCTAGCAACATTGTGCATGCATTTAAGTATAAGCAAATAATTATCAAGCATGTCAAAATAAATACTACATTACTATGATCCTTCTCGCACCAAGACGCGTTCATTTCCAAAGTAAAACCACTGTAACCATCCATTTTCATTTAAAGGATACTAACCTCTTAGCTTTGTTTTCCATGCATATAATTAGATAAAAACCAATGTTCCACCAAGGTTCTGGGACGAGGGGGTGAGGGAGTGAGGGGGCGCGGGAGTGGCCTATGCAAAAGCTCCCCACTATTTTTTAGGAAACGTGGGGGAGCGTCAAGGTCTTAAAAACTTATAAATATAAAATATAATTTATTAATTGAGTCCACTATGACACTTTGGTTTGAATTGAAATAGTCAAAACATAGTGATAAAAAAAGAAATGAAAAAAATCCTTTGCTCCTAAAGTTAAAACTGTTTCTATAATCTATTCACTCAACTAATAGTCTAGACTCTAATACCTTCTGCGTTTAGGAAAGAAAAGGATATAATTTAAAATTTTAAACCTATGCTCAATTGTTCTGTAGTCTGCACATAAATGATAAATCTCTCAGCTCTGTCAACGTGCCCTGAATTAGTTACAAACTTTGCTTCAGATCTCTGAAGATGCCACTATTTTGCTCTAAAAGGGAGACCGAGAATCATGACAAGGTCTATTGATAGCAAGTGAATTCAGATGTATAGAAGACCTCGACCATTACAAACTTCCTCTTGCACAATTTTGTATTGAAGATCAGATCCTAAGGATGTAAGTGATATGCCCAAAATAATAAAATATCCAGACCTTCAACCTCCTTTAAGGCTTTAAAATTAAAACTAGTAACATAATGACTGGCTGGTAAGTTACATCCCATTGAAATCTTGGTTTATAGAGCTGTGCTTTTAATACGAATGCATTTCATCAATGAAATTGAACAGTTTCCGACAAAAGGCCGTCATATGAAAAGTTTTAACTTACATATATGCCCTTGGTACTAGTTTAGATAGGTTCTAAATAACAATATCGCGTAAGGATCTACAGGAGTCTGGAGATTATACAAACAAGCCAGCAAGTATACACAGGTCCCCATCTTTTGTATTGTTAAAACTTTAAGTTACTATAGCGAAGTTCTAGAGCGAGAGAATTTATTTTTCATGGATTCCATAATAGTACTTGCAAAGGGTCATTACAATATATACACATTGAGAAGTTGCATTCAACTCACACTCTTCAGCACAGTCAAGTTTGGTTGACACTGCTCTGAGACAGACGCTGTGATGATTGCCCAAACTTCATTCACATGCCCAATGATTCGGAAAGGGCTGTTGTACTGTGCAATGATAAAACCTGCAGAATATATTTAAAATCGAGACAAGGCCGTCATATGAAAACCAGTGTGGCCATAGACAAGGCCGTCATATGAAAACCTGCAGAATATATTTAAAATTTTAAATTTATAAGTGAAACATGGAAACCTAGTTTCTCTCGAGAAAGTTGCATTCGTACTGAAATTAAAATATTTTGACACAAGGTTAGTTGGCGTGACTGCTATGTTTCGGATCTCATCGCAAGAGTAAAATCAAAATGTCAAAGCAGAGGTGCTCCACGGAACCATGGTGACTCCACGGAAGAACTGATGGCTGGAAGAAAATATCAAAACATGGAACCTCCATCTGTAGTTTAGTTACGATAGCATTGTCGCTTAAAAAAAACAGCCGTCAAGACACACCAAAGGGAAACGCCCCCTCAGGAAAGGGAAACGTCCCCCTGGCACGTCCCCCTGAGTTTCCTCATTTTTGGGAGCATGGGGAAACGTCCCCTACTCGTCCCCAAGTCCCCGGAGCGCGGGGGAGCGAGGAAACTAGACCCCTAGGGGGGGGGAGGGCGAGTCCCCGTGGAACACTGATAAAAACTTATTCAAAGAAAGCTAGCCCCTCAACTTCTTTGTGCATGTAACTAAGTAATCTTTCCAATACAATAGATATTATTATTGTTACTATTATGCATACAAATGCATGTCCCCTTCTAAGAGAGCTAACATAATGGATACTTTTATCATGCATGCAAATGCAAATCCCTTTTGCAAAAGCATCAAAAGCATCTTTCTCAAGATAGAGCTATTTACAAAGTCTATTGTACCCACAAATACATGCTTTCTTCTAAAAGAAAACTAATGTGTTAATTATTATTTCTTGCTTGCAGATATATGCATATGTATTTTTCAAAGGCAAATTAATGCATTTATTGCATGGGTACAAATACATGCTTTCTTCTAAAAGAAAACTAATGTGTTAATTATTATTTCTTGCTTGCAGATATATGTATATGCATTTTTTCAAAGGAAAATTAATGCATTTATTGCATGTAATTACTTATTTTCCTTTCCAAGATCTAACTTCCTCTCAAGAAACATACACTAACTATTTCAATTTTTGTGCATACAAATACACGTCCATGTTCTCAAAAGGAGAGTTTAAACATAATAGCCATTAAAAAGTGTTTTAATTTCAATAATTCTAACACAATTAATCCATGTAAATATATATTTTTATAACACATGGTTGTTCTTTGTGCATGCACTAGATAATATTTTTTCTTCAAAGGTCTAATGCATACCCACACATTTCTCTTTTCCAATAATTTACTACGATAATGTATGCAAAATCATTTCTTTTTTCCAATAAATATATTAAGAATTTTAATACAATGGATATTATTATTGTGCACATGCTCCTATTATGAGTCTATAGGAATCATGCTAATATCTCCAAGAAAATTAATGATCTATTTTCTTTCATAATTTCTTTTTTAATGAAATAACTTATTATCTTTCCCTTTTCATAAAAAAATATTTACATATATTCTTAATCTTTTGTGTGTGCAAATTTCACCTATATTTCTTTCCAAGAAATATGCCTAACCTATCTTTTACTGTTTTGCATAAACTAAACAAATATTTTCAAAAACACTAACTAAGCAAATATTTTCAAAAACACATATATCCCTACAATATTTTCAAAAAACTTTACCAGACTTTATATTATTGCGCACCCAAATAAAGAATTTAGTTTAAAGAACATAAAAATTATTGCCCAAACTTTTTTGTGCATATAAACAAAGAAACTTACAAAGAAATTAACTTATCTTTTTCAGTTGTATGACCCACAAACCATCCAAAATGAACTCTTTTAGAATCGGGTTTGAAATCTGCCTTATAACATAAGGCAGATTTCTTCACATATTTTGAAATGATTCCCCAATGCAATGATCTCAATAAATCCCTAATACAGTTTAGAATGCCTCTTTTTATTCGAATCCTCTTGAGACTACTCTTTGAGTGAACACAAAATTACGAAATAAAAAGAATCACCAACCACACGGAGCCACAGTACAGAGACAAACACCGCACAGGAAACAAAATATACACCAACCACACTGAGCCACAGTACAAAGACACACACCGCACAGGGTAACTATATATATATATATATATAAAACGCTTCACAGCATAGACATATGCAACCTCACGATAGAGGAAGCACGTAAGGTGAAGAATTGAACAGCCAGAGAGCAAAATGTGCTTGCCCTCCCCGCTTGTTTTCATCCTCGTTCAGTTTTGACCAATATCAAGAATTAGTTTTTTAACTAATTCGTAATTCTAATCAACAAAATAACTAGGCATTAAAAATAATATTTTCATAAATAATAAACGTTATATTACATTAGATGGGCTCAATGAGCCTCTAAACCGAATTATTAAAATTATAAATTTAATTTATAAACTCCACTCAACTAAAATATTTCAAATTTTTTTTCAAAACCCTATAATTATTTATATATTAAAAATAAATTAAAAAAAAAACAAAACAAAACAAAATTTTATCCCCTTTTAAATAATTTTGTAGAATTTAATTGAAAAACGCAAGTTGCAAATCATTTGCAATTTACTCATTGGGAGTTCAAAACCTGCTCAAGACTAAAACCCTATATCAAAAAAATGTCAAGTCATTAATTTATTCTATATTAATGTGTTGAAGGTTCATCTCGTTTGAACGCCGTTACCGGACTTTTTCTAACCGTTCGGCCATAGAAAACCATTAATATTTCTTATTCTACAGAGAGTACTAACTCCATGTTCCTAGCTTTCCATACTATGCATGAACATTTTGCTAGTGTGTGGCTGTTAGACAGTGGTTGCAATAACCACATGACAAGCAACAAGGATTTGATTGCAAATTTCGATCAATCTGTGAAAACAGAGGTAAAGTTGGGGACTGACAAGATTGTAGAAGTAGATGGCAAAGGAGTGGTTAACATTTTGATCAAAACTCAACCGCTTCTGATCTAAAATTCGTGAAAACAAAGTATTTCTTGTACATAAATCGACTGTATGGGCATTCACCAGATATCTCACCTTCCAAAAGAATGATGAATCCAGAGGCTACCTGGCTTGATTACAGACTCTGCCTGAAGAAATGGTCGAGTACCTAAAGGTCCACTCCTTAACAGTCGAGCCTGCTTACGCATCCTTATTAGTCGAGCGTGCTTATGCACCCTAAAGGTTCTCTCCTTAACAGTCGAGCCTGCGTACGCATCCTTAAGTTAATCAGCCTGCTCTAAGGAGATTCGGCCTTAGCGTATCTACCTATCTAGGGGTCTTCCCCCTTTAGGGCAAGTTCGTCCCGATTTATGAATAATAGATCCGATGATCAATCCTCGCTTAATATCCTATAAAAATCTCTTCTACAAATCAAGCAGCTCCGATACCATGTAGAAACTTTTTCTACAAATCATCTAGCTCCGATACCATGTAGAAATTTTGAATAATATGACACATATTCACAGAGAGTATCCTGATTATACACTTATAAGCGAAACATGCATAATACATAACCTCCTATACGTTGATCATCAATTTACAAAAGCAGAAACATTCACAGGCGCACATAGAAGCATCAATCACACATATCAACACAGTGTTTTCCCGGGGAAAGCATCTTGCTAAAAACCCCAACTATCTGTATATTATAGTGATTGAATCATGTAACAATACATAGTACAATATTCCTCACAAGTACAACAAGGATCAACAACAATATATCGTGACAACACCTCAGTGATTTCAATAATTTCAATTAATTTCAATAATTCTAATTTAATAAGAGTATTTGATGGACTCAAGCAGAAACAACAAGGATCAACAACAATATATTGTGACAACACCTCAGTGATTGCACTATCCAAGAATAATGTGTTTCATCAGAAGAGCAAGCATATTGATACTAGATATCACTTTATTAGAGAACTTGTGAGCAATGGAGAAGTTCACTTGAAGCCTTGTAAATCTAGTGATCAATTGGCTGATATATTTATTAAGTCATTAGCACAAGATGTATTTGAGTTTCATAGAAGAAAATTGGGCATTGTAAGCCTAGCTGAGACATAGACTAGGAGTCATGTTTGAGTTGTCATGAGTCATGTTTTAGTTTAGCAGTCGTAATTAAGGGGAAGTGTTAAAATAAGATAATTACTCATGCATGAGGAGTTAGCTAAACATAAAGAGTTAGTTAACTGAGTGATTGAGTGGTTAAGTGTTGAGTCAAGTCGAGTTAAGTGATAGATGACTTTGAGTGTGTGATTGCATGTGGTTACATGTCAAGATATTTTAAGCAATTAGCTAGTTGGAAAAGGTTTAAATACCCATCACCGGTTCATTGTATTCATCATGTTTTGTGTGATCAATAGAAGAGCAACAACTCGTGTTTTGTGTGAATTCATGCTTTGTCTCTTCCGCCTTTCCAACCATTCAGTTTGATGATTGTCAAGAATTAGGTTTTGTAATTGATTCCTAATTTTAATCAATAAAATAACTAGGGGTTAAAAATAATATTTTTCATAAATGGTAAATGCTATATTGATTTTTTTTTAGAAATATTACATTAAATAGCTTTATAGATTTGGTGTTTGAGTTGAAAAATTACAAATTTAAATTTTACAACAATAAATTAGAATCACAAATTTGAATTTTACAATAATTTATTGGAATCACAAATTTGAATTGTAAATTCCACAATTAAAAAACCCAAAATTTCTTAACACACTAAATTCATATACATAATCAAAAACACCAATTAAACCATACAAACATAAAATTTAAACCAAAAACACTTAATTCCAAAAAAAAACTTCTTTAAAAAAAATAAAATCTCATAGTTAAATAACGCCTCGCCATTACGTATGCACATGCACCTGTATCCTTGATTGCGGCGACGGCTCTGTTTAACAAAGTTAACGGCCAATGTCAAGTCCTGAAAATGTCAATTACGGAAAAGGCGGATAGCGAATGAAGAAAAACGTTTTGACAAAGTCTCCCACCGGGAAAACTAACGGACAAAAGTCCAAATCTCTTAATTTAATTGTTTTACATTTTTTTAAGGTCTTTCTAGTATAGTTTCCCTCAAATTGCCTGAATTTGGATAATAATTAGGATAATAATTAGTTGAAATTATAAATTTGATTGGTAAATTCTGTAACATTTTATTAAATTTTTGATTTTATTTATATTTAAAAATAATTTGGTAAAAAATAAAATTTTATTATTAAAAATTGTTTTGTTAAATTTTTATAAAAAAATTAAATTTAATTAAAAGTCATCTTAAACATAAATCTAGTATATTTCTTCACATGCAAAATTTTTTTAGAGTGAAAATTACAATGTGTAATTTTTCGTTGTATTTTTTAATGCTATATGGAGTATATAGAGAACCTCTAAAATATTGAGACTACTTCAAACTTTTTAACCATAAAACTTTATTTTTCAACAACTTTATATGATAATTTATTGATAATCCATATTGAATATTTTATTATGTACAACATTAAAATAGTTTCTTTTAACTATATATGATATCAAAATAAATCCATTAACCTAGATTTTCAAATATTTTTTTTTTTTTTGAAATATTTTTGAAAAGTATAATGTTTGAATATCTTATCTTGGCAATGAGCCTGTAAGCTCAATTATCTTAATTTTGATAAACTAGTACAACTACATTAAAAATATTAATGTGGTTGATATAGTTTAAGGTTTCATAAATATTAAAAAATAAAAAACTAATGCATAAATATAATTTTTTAAATTTATTAAAAGTCAATGCAACCTAACAAACTCTCTAACACACGATAACTGTTGATAAACATTCAAAAGAAACATAAGCTAAATATATTCAGTTGAAAATTAATTTAAATTCAATTAAAAAATTCAATAACTCATCCAACTTAAAATTACAAAAATTATAAACTTTATGGGACAATTTTTTACTTTTTATTTATATATTTAACCAGAAATTTTTTTATAGCCTCTTGAATAATTTTGTCAAATTCCAATGATAACACCAAAACATAGAATAATTGAAAAAACGCATTTTACAAATCATCTGCGATTTACTCATTGGGAATTCAAAACCTGGTCAATTCTAAAACCGGTCAATTCCACATTTGCGATTTGTGTTGAAGATTCATCACGTTTGAACCTCGTTACCGGACTTTTTCTAATTGGCCGGCCATGGAAAAAATACTTTCATGTCCATGGGTTAACTGTCATTTCCATTAATACATTTCTTATTCTTTTAATAATTGAAAACTCCATAGCGATCGAGTCCAAACTTATCAGTCAACACCCAACCACCTTTTTAAATTCAGATGGGTCAGATTTTATAAGGCATGTGATAATAATATACGCATTCCAGGCCGTGACCACCGTCAGGACTAGCAGTTACAGAACGAACGAATGTTTCACGCGGATCCCTCCCTCCCTTTCTTATGTTATTGCGAACATACTCTATATATATCTCTGCAACTTGTACTCGAATCCCAATTTCCAGCTGTTTATATAACGCCCGATTTCTATCATAATCCCACGCTGTGCAAGTTGTTGAACAGTTTGCAGGCAATCAGATCTGCTAGAAAAGGTTTTTTCTTCTTTAAATAAGCCACAGAGATTCTAACAGGGACCCTCTGCCAGGCAAATGTCTGGAGTTGGTGTTAGGAACGCTGAAGAAATGGCCGCAAGAAACAGTGGTGGCGATGCTGTTGAATTTGAGCAAGAAAGGCCTTTACGATCGATGAAAAGACACGACCACGATGCGGCCGAGGCCGGGATTCGACCCTTGGTCTCTGAGAGCGAGCGGCTGCAGCCTCTCAGCCGATTGCAGAAACGGGCGCCAGCTAAAATGCACTTGAAAAGACAGTCCCCGGATTCGATGGGGTTATCTTGCAGGACCCCAATTCCTTTCTTATCTCCGCTCGTGCTGTCGCCATTGGGAACAGGAGATGTTGACAGGTTGCTGTTTACTAAAGAAGCTGTAGGAATACAAAACCTAAAAGAAGAAAGGGTCCTTAATGTGTGATTCCGACGAATGGATGGCAGCACCCGGCGGCGCCATTTGTCGCCGAGAGAATCTGCTCGTTTTCCCATTGTTTTGCCGATTTGTGTATTCAAGAGCGTTATTGTTCATGATTCATTTATGTATGGATGGTGTGTTACTGTTGTTACAGGAATTTTCAAATTCGATTATTGTTTGTTGACATTGATTCACAGCTGGCTAGCTTATTCAGCCTCCAAAATGGTTTTTATCTCTCTGGTAAAATATATCTATAGTTAATATAGGTTTGCTGGAAACAAATTTCAGAGGTATCTCTTACAGCCTTCAGAATTTGCTAAGTGAGGAATTTGATAGTTTCTGCACAGAAATTTGGGTTGGGGCCCAA